>CM038681.1:140268112-140508399 GCA_021605205.1 Aegilops longissima
GCTTAGAACCGGGTCTTCAACAATGTTTTGAACGCCATGGAGCATATGAGATGTTCCAGAGTTGAAGTTAATATTTCAAGCAAATGCCCGGATTTAGAGATATGAAGTCTCCAATAAGTTCTATAGCTGCAAGATGGAGGAGAATAGTTCTGTCAGTGAGCATATACTCAAAATGTCTGGGTATAATAATCACTTGATTCAACTGGGAGTTAATCTTCCGGATGATAGTGTCATTGATAGAATTCTCCAATCACTGCCACCAAGCTACAAGAGCTTCGTGATGAACTATAATATGCAAGGGATGGAAAAGAAAATTCCCGAGCTCTTCGCAATGCTAAAAGCTGCGAAGGTAGAAATCAAGAAGGAGCATCAAGTGTTGATGGTCAACTAGACCACTAGTTTCAAGAAAAAGGGCAAAGGGAAGAAGAAGGGGAACTTCAAGAAGAACAGCAAGCAAGTTGCTGCTCAAGAGAAGAAACCCAAGTCTGGACCTAAGCCTGAAACTAAGTGCTTCTACTGCAAGCAAACTGGTCACTGGAAGCGGAACTGCCCCAAGTATTTGGCGGATAAGAAGGATGGCAAGGTGAACAAAGGTATATGTGATATACATGTTATTGATGTGTACCTTACTAGAGCTCGCAGAGCACTGGTATTTGATACGGGTTCATTGCTAATATTTGCAACTCAAAGCAGGGACTACGGAATAAGCTTAACACCGCCAAGGACGAGGTGACGATCGCGCGTGCGAAATGGTTCCAAAGTCGATGTGATCGCGGTCGGCACGCTACCTCTACATCTACCTTCGGGATTAGTTTTAGACCTGAATAATTGTTATTTGGTGCTAGCGTTGAGCATGAACATTATATCTGGATCTTGTTTGATGTGAGACGGTTATTCATTTAAATCAGAGAATAATGGTTGTTCTATTTATATGAGTAATATCTTTTATGGTCATGCACCCTTAAAGAGTGGTCTATTTTTGATGAATCTCGATAGTAGTGATACACATATTCATAATGTTGAAGCCAAAAGATGCAGAGTTGATAATGATAGTGCAAATTATTTGTGGCATTGCCGCTTAGGTCATATCGATTGTAAACGCATGAAGAAACTCCATCTTGATGGACTTTTGGAACCACTTGATTATGAATCACTTGGTACTTGCGAACCGTGCCTCATGGGCAAGATGACTAAAACGCCGTTCTCGGTACTATGGAGAGAGCAACAGATTTGTTAGAAATCATACATACATATGTATGTGGTCCAATGAATGTTGAAGCTCGTGGCGGATATCGTTATTTTCTCACCTTCACGATGATTTAAGCGGATACGGTATATCTACTTAATGAAGCATAAATCTGAAACATTTGAAAAGTTCAAAGAATTTCAGAGTGAAGTTGAAAATCATCGTAACAAGAAAATAAAGTTTTACGATCTGATCGTGGAGGAGAATATTTGAGTTACGAGTTTGGTCTACATTTGAAACAATGCGGAATAGTTTAGCAACTCACGCCACCGAACACCACAGCGTAATGGTGTGTCCGAACGTCGTGTCGTACTTTACTAGATATGGTACGATCTATGATGTCTCTTACCGATTTACCGCTATCGTTTTGGGGTTATGCTTTAGAGACGGCCACATTCACGTTAAATAGGGCACCATCAAAATCCGTTGAGACGACTCCTTATGAACTATGGTTTGGCAAGAAACCAAAGTTGTCGTTTCTGAAAGTTTGGGGCTGCGATGCTTATGTGAAAAAGCTTCAACCTGATAAGCTCGAACCCAAATCATAAAAATGTGTCTTCATAGGATACCCAAAGGAGACAGTTGGGTACACCTTCTATCACAGATCCGAAGGCAAGACATTCGTTGCTAAGAATGGATCCTTTCTAGAGAAGGAGTTTCTCTCGAAAGAAGTGAGTGGGAGGAAAAACTTGATGAGCTAACAGTACCAGCTCCCTTATTGTAAAGTAGTTCATCACATAAATCGGTTCCTATGACACCTACACCAATTAGTGAGGAAGTTAATGATGATGATCATGAAACTTCAGATCAAGTTGTTACTGAACTTCGTAGATCAACCAGAGTAAGATCCGCACCAGAGTGGTACGGTAATCCTATTCTGGAAGTCATGCTACTAGATCATGGTGAACCTACGAACTATGAAGAAGCGATGGTGAGCCCAGATTCCGCAAAATGGCTTGAAGCCATGAAATCTGAGATGGGATCCATGTATGAGAACAAACTGTGGACTTTGGTTGACTTGCCCGATGATCGGCAAGCAATAGAGAATAAATGGATCTTCAAGAAGAAGACTGACGCTGACGGTAATGTTACTGTTTACAAAGCTCGAATTGTTGCAAAAGGTTTTCGACAAGTTCAAGGGGTTAACTACGATGAGACCTTCTCAACCCTAGCGATGCTTAAGTCTGTCTGAATCATGTTAGCGATTGTCGCATTTTATGATTATGAAATATGGCAGATGGATGTCAAAACTGCATTCCCGAATGGATTTCTGGAAGAAGAGTTGTATATGATGCAACCGGAAGGTTTTGTTGATCCTAAGGAAGCTAACAAAGTGTGCAAGCTCCAGCGATCCATTTATGGTCTGGTGCAAGCCTCTTGGAGTTGGAATAAACGCTTCGATAGTGTGATCAAAGCATATGGGTTTATCTGCACTTTTGGAGAAGCTTTGTATTTACAAGAAAGTGAGTGGGAGCTCAGTAGCATTTCGATATTATATGTGGACGACATATTGTTGATTGGAAATGATATAGAATTTCTGGATAGCATAAAAGGATACTTGAATAAAAGTTTTTCAATGAAAGACCTCGGTGAAGCTGCTTACATATTGGGCATCAAGATCTATAGAGATAGATCAAGACGCTTGATTGGACTTTCACAAAGCACATACCTTGATAAAGTTTTGAAAATTTTCAAAATGGATCAGGCAAAGAAAGGATTCTTGCCTGTATTACAAGGTGTGAAGTTGAGTCAGACTCAATGCCCGACCACTGCAGAAGATAGAGACAAAATGAAAGGAGTGCCCTATGCTTCAGCCATAGGCTCTATCATGTATGCAATGCTGTGTACCAGACCTGATGTGTGCCTTGCTATTAGTTTAGCAGGGAGGTACCAAAGTAATCCAGGAGTGGATCACTGGACAGCGGTCAAGAACATCCTGAAATACCTGAAAAGGACTAAGGATATGTTTCTCGTTTATGGAGGTGACAAAGAGCTTGTCGTAAATGGTTATGTCGATGCAAGCTTGGACACTAATCCGGACGATTCTAAATCGCAAACCGAATACGTGTTTATATTAAATGGTGGAGTTGTCAGTTGGTGCAGTTCTAAACAAAGCGTCGTAGCGGGATCTACATGCGAAGCGGAGTACATAGCTGCTTGAAGCAAAGAAATGAAGGAGTCTCGATGAAGGAGTTCATTTTCGATCTAGGTGTCATACCTAGTGCATCGGGACCAATGAAGATCTTCTGTGACAATCTTGGTGCAATTGCCTTGGCAAAGGAATCCAGATTTCACAAGAGGACCAAGCACATCAAGATACGCTTCAATTCCATCCGGGACCAAGTCCGGTGGGAGACATAGAGATTTGCAAGATACATACGGATCTGAATGTTGCGAGACCCGTTGACTAAGCCTCTTCCACGAGCAAAACATGATCAGCACCAAGACTCCATGGGTGTTAGAATCATTCTTGTGTAATCTAGATTATTGACTCTAGTGCAAGTGGGAGGCTCAAGGAAATATGCCTAGAGGCAATAATAAAGTTATTATTTATTTCCTCATATCATGATAAATGTTTATTATTCATGCTATAATTGTATTACCCGGAAACATGATAATGTGTGAATACATAGACAAACATAATGTCACTAGTATGCCTCTACTTGACTAGCTCATTAATCAAAGATGGTTATGTTTCCTAACCATAGACATGTGTTGTCATTTGATTAACGGGATCACATCATTAGGAGAATGATGTGATTGACTTGACCCATTCCGTTAGCCTAGCACTTGATTGTTTAGTATGTTGGTATTGCTCTCTTCATGACTTATACAAAGTTCCTACAACTATGAGATTATGCAACTCCCGTTTACCGGAGGAACACTTTGTGTGCTACCAAACGTCACAACGAATCGGGTGATTATAAAGGTGCTCTCACAGTGTCTCCGAAGGTACATGTTGGGTTGGCGTATTTCAAGATTAGGTTTTGTCACTCCGATTGTCGGAGAGGTATCTCTGGGCCCTCTCGTAATGCACATCACTATAAGCCTTGCAAGCAATGTGGCCAATGAGTTGGTTCGGAATGATGCATTACGGAACGAGTAAAGAGACATGCTGGTAACGAGATTGAACTAGGTATTGGATACCGACGATCGAATCCCGGGCAAGTAACATACCGATGACAAAGGGAACAACGTATGTTGTTATGCGGTTTGACCGATAAAGATCTTCGTAGAATATGTAGGAGCCAATATGAGTATCCAGGTTCCGCTATTGGTTATTGACCGGAAACAGTTCTAGGTCATGTCTACATAGTTCTCGAACCCGTAGGGTCCGCACGCTTAACGTTACGATGACAGTTTTATTATGAGTTTATACGTTTTGATGTACCGAAGGTTGTTCGGAGTCCCGGATATGATCACGGACATGACGAGGAGTCTCGAAATGGTCGAGACATAAAGATTGATATATTGGACGACTATATTCGGACATCGGAAGTGTTCCGGGTGATTTCGGGGAAAACCGGAGTGCCGGAGGGTTACCGGTGTTGGGGAACGTAGTAATTTCAAAAAAATTCCTACGCACACGCTAGGATCATGGTGATGGCATAGCAACGAGAGGGGAGAGTATTGTCCACGTACCCTCATAGATCGTAAGCGGAAGCGTTATGACAACGCGGTTGATGTAGTCGTACGTCTTCATGATCCGACCGATCCAAGTACCGAACGTACGGCACCTCCGAGTTCAGCACACGTTCAGCTCGATGACGATCCCCGGGCTCTGATCCAGCAAAGCTTTGGGGATGAGTTCCGTCAGCACGACGGCGTGGTGACGATGATGATGTTCTACTCAAGCAGGCTTCGCCTAAACTCCGCGACGATATGACCGAGGTGGAATATGGTGGAGGGGGCACCGCACACGGCTAAGGAACGATCCGTAGATCAACTTGTGTGTCTTGGGGTGCCCCTGCCCCGTGATATAAAGGAGCAAGGAGGAGGAGGCCGGCCCTAGGAGGAGGCGCCAAGGGGAGTCCTACTCCCACCGGAGTAGGACTCCTCCTTTCCTAGTCCAACTAGGAGAAGGGGGGAAAGGAGGGAAGTGGAGAAGGAAGGGAGAGGGGTGCCGCGCCCCAAACCCCTTGTCCAATTGGGACTGGGCTTGGGAGGGGCGCGCGCCACCTCCTGGCTCCTTCCCACTAAGGCCCATTAAGGCCCAATACTCTTCCCCGTATTCCCGTAACTCCCCGGTACTCCGAAAAATACCCGAATCACTCGGAACCTTTCCGATGTCCGAATATAGTCGTCCAATATATCGATCTTTACGTCTCGACCATTTCGAGACTCCTCGTCATGTCCCCGATCTCATCTGGGACTCCGAACTCCTTCGGTACATCAAAACTCATAAACTCATAATAAAACTGTCATCGAAACCTTAAGCGTGCGGACCCTACGGGTTCGAGAACTATGTAGACATGACCGAGACAAGTCTCCGGTCAATAACCAATAGGGGAACCTGGATGCTCATATTGGCTCCTACATATTCTACGAAGATCTTTATCGGTCAGACCGCATAACAACATACGTTGTTCCCTTTGTCATCGTATGTTACTTGCCCGAGATTCGATCGTCGGTATCCAATACCTAGTTCAATCTCGTTATCGGCAAGTCTCTTTACTCGTTACGTAATACATCATCTCGCAACTAACTTATTAGTTGCAATGCTTGCAAGGCTTATGTGATGTGCATTACCGAGAGGGCCCAGAGATACCTCTCCGACAATCGGAGTGACAAATCCTAATCTCGAAATACGCCAACCCAACATGTACCTTTGGAGACACCTGTAGAGCACCTTTATAATCACCCAGTTACATTGTGACGTTTGGTAGCACACAAAGTGTTCCTCCGGTAAACGGGAGTTGCATAATCTCATAGTCATAGGAACATGTATAATTCATGAAGAAAGCAATAGCAACATACTAAACGATCAAGTGCTAAGCTAACGGAATGGGTCAAGTCAATCACATCATTCTCCTAATGATGTGATCCCATTAATCAAATGACAACTCATGTCTATGGTTAGGAAACTTAACCATCTTTGATTAACAAGCTAGTCAAGTAGAGGCATACTAGTGACACTATGTTTGTCTATGTATTCACACATGTATTGTGTTTCCGGTTAATACAATTATAGCATGAATAATAAACATTTATCATGAAATAAGGAAATAAATAATAACTTTATTATTGCCTCTAGGGCATATTTCCTTCAGTCTCCCACTTGCACTAGAGTCAATAATCTAGTTCATATCGTCATGTGATTTAACACCAATATTCATATCTGTATATGATTAACACCCATAGTTCACATCATCATGTGACCAACACCCAAAAGGGTTTACTAGAGTCAATAATCTAGTTCACATCGCTATGTGATTAACACCCAAAGAGTACTAAGGTGTGATCATGTTTTGCTCGTGAGAGAAGCTTAGTCAACGGGCCTGTCATATTCAGAGCCGTATGTATTTTGCAAATATTCTATGTCTACAATGCTCTGCACGGAGCTACTCTAGCTAACTGCTCCCACTTTCAATATGTATCCAGATTGAGACTTAGAGTCATCTGGATCGGTGTAAAAGCTTGCACCGATGTAACTCTTTACGATGGGCTCTTTTATCACCCCCATAATCGAAAAATATTTCCTTAGTCCTCACTAAGGATGTTCTTGACCAATGTCCAGTGATCTACTCCTAGATCACTATTGTACTCCCTTGCCAAAATCAGAGCAAGGTATACAATAGGTCTGGTACATAGCATAGCATACTTTATAGAACCTATGACTGAGGCATAGGGAATGACTTTCATTCTCTTTTCTATTTTCTGCCGTGGTCGGGATTTGAGTCTTACTCAATTTCACACCTTTGCAACACACGCAAGAACTTTTCTTTGACTGTTCCATTTTGAACTACTTCAAAATCTTGACAAGGTATGTACTTATTGAAAAACTTATCAAGCTTCTTGATCTATCTCAATAGATCTTGATGCTCAATATGTAAGTAGCTTTGCCGAGGTCTTTCTTTGAAAAAACTCCTTTCAAACACTCCTTTATGCTTTGCAGAATAATTCTACATTATTTCCGATCAACAATATGTCATTCACATATACTTATCAGAAATGTTGTAGTGCTCCCACTCACTTTCTTGTAAATACAGGCTTCACTGCAAGTCCGTATAAAACTATATGCTTTGATCAACTTATCAAAGCGTATATTCCAACTCCGAGAGGCTTGCACCAGTCCATAAATGGATCGCTGGAGCTTGCACACTTTGTTAGCTCCTTTTGGATTGACAAAACCTTCTGGTTGCATTATATACAACTCTTCTTTAAGAAAACCATTAAGGAATGCAGTTTTGACATCCATTTGCCAGATTTCATAAAATGTGGCAATTGCTAACATGATTCGGACAGACTTTTAAGCATCGATACGAGTGAGAAAATCTCATTGTATTCAACATCTTGAACTTTGTCAAAAACCTTTTTCGACAAGTCTAGCTTTGTAGATAGTAACACTACTATCAGCATCTGTCTTCCTCTTGAAAGATCCATTTATTTTCTATGGCTTGCTGATCATCGGGCAAGTCAACCAAAGTCCACACTTTGTTCTCATACATGGATCCTATCTCAGATTTCATGGCCTCCAGCCATTTTGCGGAATTTGGGCTCATCATCGCTTCCTCATAGTTCGTAGGTTTATCATGGTCTAGTGACATGACTTTCAGAACAGGATTACCGTACCACTCTGGTGCGGACCGTACTCTGGAAGACCTACGAGGTTCTGTAGTAACTTGATCTGAAGTTTCATGATCATCATCATTAGCTTCCTCACTAATTGGTGTAGGAATCACTGGAACTGATTTCAGTGATGAACTATTTTCCAATTCGGGAGAAGGTACAGTTACCTCATCAAGTTCTACTTTCCTCCCACTCACGTCTTTCGAGAGAAACTCCTTCTCTAGAAAGGATCCATTTTAGCAACGAATATCTTGCCTTTTGATCTATGATAGAAGGTGTACCCAACATTTTCCTTTGGGTATTCTATGAAGACGCACTTCTCCGATTTGGGTTTGAGCTTATCAGGATGAAACTTTTTCACATAAGCATCGCAACCCCAAACTTTTAAGAAACGACAACTTGGGTTTCTTGTCAAACCACAGTTCATAAGGTGTCATCTCAACGGATTTAGATGGTGCCCTATTTAATGTGAATGCAGCTGTCTCTAATGCATAACCCCAAAACGATATTGGTAAATCGGTAAGAGACATCATTGATCGCACCATATCAAATAAAGTGCGGTTACGACGTTCGGACACACCATAACGTTGTGGTGTTCCAGGTGGCGTGAGCTGTGAAACTATTCCACATTGTTTTAATTGAAGACCAAACTCGTAACTCAAATATTCATCTCCACGATCAGATCGCAGAAACTTTATTTTCTTGTTACGATGATTTTCCACTTCACTCTGAAATTCTTTGAACCTTTCAACTATTTCAGACTTATGTTTCATCAAGTAGATATACCCATATCTGCTCAAATCATCTGTGAAGGTCAGAAAATAACGATACCCGCCACGAGCCTTAATACTCATTGGACCACATACATCGGTATGTATTATTTCCAACAAGTTTGTTGCTCGTTCCATTGTTCCGAAGAACTGAGTTTTAGTCATCTTGCCCAAAAGGCACGGTTCGCAAGCATCAAATGATTCATAACAAGTGATTCCGAAAATCCTTCTTTATGGAGTTTCTTCATGCGCTTTACACCGATATGACCCAAACGGCATTTCCACAAATAAGTTGCACTATCATTATTAACTTTGCATCTTTTGGCATCAATATTATGAATATGTGTATCACTACGATCAAGATCCAACAAACTATTTTCATTGGGTGTATGACCATCGAAGGTCTTATTCATGTAAATAGAATAACAATTATTCTCTAACTTTAAATGAATAACCGTATCGCAATAAACATGATCAAATCATATTCATGCTCAACGCAAATGCCAAATAACATTTATTTAGGTTTAACACTAATCCCAAAAGTATAGAGAGTGTGTGATGATGATCATATCAATCTTGGAACCACTTCCAACACACATCGTCACTTCACCCTCAACTAGTCTCTGTTTATTCGTAACTCTGTTTGAGTTACTAATCTTAGTAACCTAACAAGTATCAAATACTCGGGGCTACTATAAACACTAGTAAGGCACACATCAATAACTTGTATATCAAATATACCCTTGTTCACTTTGCCATCCTTCTTATCCACCAAATATTCAGGGCATTTCCGCTTCTAGTGACCATTTCCTTTGCGAGTGTAAGCACTCGGTTTGCTTTGGTCCAGCTTTGGTCTTCTTCACGGGAGTGACAACTTGTTTGCCATTCTACTTGAAGTTTCCTTTCTTTCCTTTGCCCTTTTCTTGAAACTAGTGGTCTTGTCAATCATCAACACTTGATGCTCTTTCTTGATTTCTACCTTCGTCGATTTCAACATCACGAAGAGCTCGGGAATCGTTTTCGTCATCCTTTGCATACTATAGTTCATCACGAAGTTCTAGTAACTTCGTGATGGTGACTAGAAAATTCTGTCAATCACTATCTTATCTGGAAGATTAACTCCCACTTGATTCAAGCGATTGAAGTACCCAGACAATCTGAGCACATGCTCACTAGTTGAGCGATTCTCCTTCATCTTTTAGCTATAGAACTTGTTGGAGACTTCATATCTCTCAACTTGGGTATTTGCTTGAAATATCAACTTCAATTCCTGGAACATCTCATATGGTCCATGACGTTCAAAACGTCTTTGAAGTCCCGATTCTAAGCCGTTTAAGCATGGTGCACTAAACTATCAAGTAGTCATCATATTGAGCTAGCCAAACGTTCATAACGTCTGCATCTGCTCGTGCAACAGGTGTGTCACCTAGCGGTGCATTAAGGACATAATTTTTCTGTGCAGCTGTAACACCCCGGATGTAACTTTCCATATTTGTAACTCCAACTCTTGCCATTTTCGGCATTGTGATATGATATTCCCTCCGTGGTTGGGTTCTTGTCTTTCGTTTTTGCATTTTGTCCATGTCATGCATTTCATACCATGTCATCATGTGCATCGCATTTGCATACGTGTTCGTCTCATGATTCCGAGCATTTTTTCCCGTTGTCCGTGTTGCAATCCGGCACTCCTATGCCCCCCGGCGTCCCCTTTTACGTTTTTCCGTGAGCGGGTACTAAACTTTCTCGGAATGGACCGAGGCTTGTCAAGTGGCCTTGGTATACCACCGTGAACCACCGTCAAGTTTCGGTCATTTGGAGCTCGTTTGGTACTCAGCGGTTAACCGCACTCTCGCAAAGGCCTCTTTTAAGTTGCAGCCCAACACCCTTTCAAATCAGCCCAATAACCCATCTAAGTCACTTCCTTGCTCTCCGTCGTTCGATCACGATCGTGTGGTAAAACTACACCTCATTTGGACTCTCCTAGCTCCTCTATGCCTATTTAAGCACCCCCATTCCAAATCCGGGTCCAAACCCTAGCCATCCTCATCCCATGCCACGGACAAATTCCCGGCGTCACGGACCGTCCGCCCGCCAGCGCCGCCGCCGCCCGTGAACAAAGCGCGACACGTGGCACCACCCGCCACACACGCCGCCCAGCCCGCCAGCCCGCCGCCCGGCCCCCATGCCCAGCGCCCCCTCCCTGCCAGCCGCCGCCCGGTGAGCTCGGCGCCGACCTCGCCAGCCCCGGCGACCACCGCCACCGCCGCCACCCACATGACCACCGCCACCACCGCCGCCGACGGTCACCACACCAGACCGCCACCACCGCCGCCCTGGCCCGTCTCCGGCCGCCGCCCCCCCTCCGGCCCCACCCGGGCATCTCCTCCTTCATGAGCAGCGCCGCCCGCTTGATCCGGCCCGATCTAGATCGGGAGCCCGAGGGTTGACTTCTTCCCCCCTCAAAATTCGTCCAAGTTTTTGTCTCGGTGATTATTTTGTGGCATTTTTCAACGCATCATAACTTTGCATCTGTAGCTCCATTTCGTGCGTGTAATATGTCCAAATGTTCGCCTCGAAGAGTAGATCATTTCATCTCATTGCATCATTTTCATTTGAGCTCATCTTGACGCCCGAAATGCTGTTAGAAGAGGGCTATGTGATGTTAGTTTCTGTTGCTTAACAGAACATGCACTTTTTTTTATTTTTGCTATGATTGATGTGTGCATCCTATGAATTTGAGTCCTACATGTGTTTTGTAATATGCCATGCCATCTTTCCAGGGGTGTATGCCATGTATTTTTTTGATCTATGTGATGACTAGCACAAGCATGCAAAGTAGGCTTCCTGATGTTGCTGATTTCAGCCCTGTTTAGCTGATATTTTGATGCCATGTTAACTTGATGGTACCGAGAGATCCATGCATATCTTGAGATACTTCAGTAAGGATGTTTTGAACATATGGTTATACTCTATCCATCCATGCCTTTGTTTGCAATTATGGAGTGCCATATCTTGAGTCAATCGAGCTCTACTTTCGCTATAAAATGTTTCCTGGCAGATTGTTTACATGTTATTTAATTTTTCCAAGATTGTTGTGGTTGACCCGTGTATGCTATGATGTTGTTCTTGCCATGTATGTCTTCTATGCCATGTCTTCTTGATGTATGTATGCTTAGTTGGTCATGTAAGGATCTGTAGTGAGTGCTTTGAGCTCTTAAACATGCCTACTTGTTATCTGTTTTTGACATGTCATGTTGCTGAATCTGTTAACGAAAGTTGCTATTTTGACATGGGTGCTATTGTATTTTCTGATCCTTTTTGGCTTATGGTCAGTAAGGGACTTTTGTTCTATGCTTTGAGTAGATTCATGCCATGCCATGTTTTGCTATTATAAGTTCCTGTAGCATGTTGTTTTCTTGCTCTGAACATTGCTACCTGATGCTGTTTTTGCCATGTCCAACCTGATATTTTTTGCACTTTTGCCATGCTTGTTTGAACCTGTTATGTTGTGATTTAGCCGTAGCTCAGTGTTCATCTTTTGTCAAGCATCTTGAGTAGATCACTGCCATATACTTTGTTGGTACGTTTGGGTGCAGTAGCTTAATTTCTTGTTGCTTGCTAAGTGGTATCATGTTTGTTAATGGCAAATTTGTGTCATTCTTGTTTTGCTTGTCATTTGCAAACCGTGCATCCGATTCGGTGATCTTTATATCGATTTCAACGAAATCATCTCATCTTTCAGCGGCATACTTGGTTTGCCAAGTTGATGCCTGGTTCATCATTTTCCTTCCGGGCGCATATACGCATTGCATATCACATCCGCATATCATGCCATATGTTGCATCATGTTGTTTGTGCATTGCACCGTGATTTATTGTGGTTCCTTTGTTTGTGTTTTTGCTTTGGGTAGAGCCGGAGGCGAGTACGTGAGCGAGGAACCTGTTGAGAACGCTTACGAGGATCAAGCTTTCGACAACTCTGAGAACATTGCAGGCAAGATGACCATACCCTCGAAATCACTTCTATCTTTGCTATGCTAGTTGCTCGCTCTTTTGCTATGCCTATGCTGCGATGCCTATCACTTTCTATATCATGCCACCCATATTACCATGTCAGCCCCTAACCATCCTTTCCTAGCAAACCGTTGATTGGCTATGTTACCGCTTTGCTCAGCCCCTCTTATAGCGTTGCTAGTTGCAGGTGAAGATAAAGTTTGTTCCTTGTTGGGAACATGGAGATGTTGTTCCTTATTGGAACATGTTTACTTGTTGGGGATATCACAATATATCTGCTATAATTAATGCATCTATATACTTGGTAAAGGGTGGAAGGCTCGGCCTTATGCAGTGTTTTGTTCCTCTTGCCACCCTAGTTTCCGTCATACCGGTGTTATGTTCCTTGATTTCGCGTTCCTTACGGTAGGGTGATTTATGGGACCCCTTGACAGTTCGCTTTGAATAAGACTCCTCCAAAAAGGCCCAACTTTGGTTTTACCATTTGCCACCTAAGCCTTTTTCCCCGGGTTTTGCGAGCCCGAGGGTCATCTTTATTTAACCCCGGGCCAATGCTCCTCTGAGTGTTGGTCCAAACTAGAACCACTTGCGGTGCCACCCGAGGCAACTTGGGGCATCTTCGGTCAGCCGTCGTCTGCTCATCCGGTGTGCCACGAGAACGAGATATGTGCAGCTCCTATCGGGATTTGTCGGCACATTCGGGCGGCTTTGCTGGTCTTGTTTTATTCTTGTCGAAATGTCTTGTAGTCCGGGATTCGAGATTGATCGGGTCTTCCCGTAGAAGGAATATCCTTCGTTGACCGTGAGAGCTTATAATGGGCTAAGTTGGGACACCCTGCAGGGTATTATCTTTCAAAGCCGTGCCCGCGTTATGAGGCGATGGGAATTTGTTAATGTCCGGTTGTAGAAAACCCGAAGTTGATCTTAATTAAAATACACATCAACCGCGTGTGTAACCATGATGGTCTCTTCTCGGCGGAGTCCGGGAAGTGAACACGGTGTTGGAGTTATGTTTGACGTAAGTAGTTCAGGATCACTTCTTGATCGCTACTAGCTTCACGACCGTGCTTTGCTCCTCTTCTCGCTCTCTTTTGCGAATGTAGCCACCATATATGCTAGTCGCTTGCTGCAGCTCCACCTCACAACTCTGTCCTTCCTATAAGCTTAAATAGTCTTGATCTCGCGGGTGTGAGATTGCTGAGTCCCCGTGACTCACAGATTCTACCAAACAATTGCGAGTTCCGGCGATGCGGTCAGGTGATGCAACCGAGCTCAAATGGGAGTTCGATGAGGAACGTGGTCGTTACTATGTGTCTTTTCCTGATGATCGAGAGTGGAGCCAGTTGGGACGATCGGGGATCTGTGTAGCATTTGGGGTATCTTCTTTTATTTTGGTTCCGTAGTCGGACCTTGAGTGTAATCTGAATGATGGATGTTTATTTATGTATTGTGTGAAGTGGCGTTGTAAGCCAACTATGTATCTCTTTCCTTATGTATTACATGGGTTGTGTGAAGATTACCTCACTTGCGACATTGCTTTCAATGCGGTTATGCCTCTAAGTCGTGCTTCGACACGTGGGAGATATAGCCGCATCGAGGGCGTAACAAGTTGGTAATCAGAGCCAGCCCCGACTTAGGAGCCCCCTACTTGATTGTTTGCTGGCGTTGTTGAGTCTAGAACGGAAAATGTTTTGAGTCTTAGGATTATATATATCGGAGAGTAGGATTCTTTTTACTCCCAGTCCTTAAATCGCTTTGTGAGGTCTCTGACGTAAAGTTTTGACTCTCCTCTCCTCAAATTTCACTAAAAAAAATTTTAGGATCACGCGGGTATCTTGGGATCGTTCCGATTGTTTTGTGACGAGAACATTGTTCTTGGTGCCTCCTGACATTTAGGGGTTGTGGCAGTGTCCCGGGGAGTTGAGCTCCGAGGTGTTGTCGTCACAATTTTATCGTTGCAGATTCGGAATACACGAGATTTGCCGACATCGAAATCTCTTTTGTACAGTTGTTGGTGAGATAACCCGATAACCCGATCTTCGGGCGAGCTCGGGAGTATTGCCATGACTCATATAACGGATGTTTTTCAAGGTCGAGGTACACGATTTCGAAGGTTTCTTGGTTATGTGTTGACGGATGGATACAATTGGATCTAGGTATTGTTAGTTTGGGTGATATATTTTGTGTCCCCTGTATCCCCAACACCATATTGCATAACCAGAAAGTTTCGGGAGTTTATAGGTGGGATTCAAGTAGCTCCTAGCATTTCTTCCCGCAGATATTTGGTTCGTGATTGGGTAATCCTTACCACTTATTTGTTCCAGTTGTACCTTGTTATTTTTCATCAACCTTTAATCAAGTGGCTTCTCACCTTAATGGACGTGTGATGTTAACTTTGGAATTCATTCGTTCATCCTTGTTCGAATGTTTATTGTGAAGACTATATGTTGCAATTTCTATCCGTTGATTCAACTTGACTATTTGTCTATCAAGTGCTAACGGATGTCACCCTCTTCAGATGGCTCCGCCAGCGCCGAGAATCCGGAGCGAAATGATGGGAATCGGTCGAACCTCCACCTCCACCTCCGCCTCCGGAGGCTGGCAACTATCATGGCTGCCACCAATGCCAATGCTCGATGATTTTGCAGCTCTTGCAAGAGCGTACTCAAGGGCAAGGCAGTCAAGGAAATCAAGGTCAAGGCAACAATCAGCCACATTTTGCTACCCTCGATCGGTTCCTCGCTAATCAGCGAAGTCTTTCGGTTTACGTAGCGAGGCTACAGACGGCGACGATTGGCTTGTGGACATCTGCAAGCATTTTGAATGTAGCAATGTCGGACACGAGGACTTTGTCAAGTTTGCATCGTTTCAACTCAAGGACCAAGCTGCTTTGAGTGGTACCAGCAATACAAAGATTCGAGAGGAGGTCGTGTCATTACAGGATGAGTTCCGCCGAGACTTGAGCTCACCACATTCGAAAAGTGTTGTTGAGAGCAAGCGTGAGGAGTTCCGCAATCTCAAGCAAGGCAACATGTCGTGTATCAATACAATATCCAGTTCGAAAACTTCGCTCGCTTTGCTAAGCAAGGCGTCCACGATGAAAAGAGTATGATCTATCAATTCAGAGGTGGTCCGAGAGAAGATCTGCAATTAGCTCTTGTGCTTTTGAGCGAGAAAAGTATGATGAATTCTACAACATGGCATCAAGCAAGAAGCTGCCCAGCTCAAATGTGAGGCTTCTAAGAAGAGAATCGGGGATGCAGTCCAGTCTTCTTCTTCCTCTCAAGTGGCAGCTAAGCAGCAGAAGTTCTACCTTCCTCCTCCTCCGTTCCGTCAGCCCTATCAGCAGAAGAACTCAGGTGGCCGTGGATCTTCCCACCCGCCCAACCCTGGCTATCAGAACAAGTCAAATTCTCAAGCTCCAAGGTCTAATGCTCCTTACCACCGTCCGCTCTCGAGGTGACTTGCAACAAATGTCGTGAGAAAGGTCACTATGCGAACAAGTGCTTCAACCAAAGGCGCCTTCCGCCTCCTCCTCTGTGAAATCTTCCAAAATGCAAAGGTCAAGCATAATCCAAAGCATGCCAAGGTGAATATGATGAATGCAGCTCAAGCGGAGGAATCTTCTGATGTGATAATGGGTAATCTTCCAATTAATGATATTCCTGCAAAAGTTTTATTTGATACTGGTGCATCACTTTCTTTCATTTCGAGACCTTTTGTTGCCAAGCATGAGTTTGTGACGGAAAAGATTCCTATTCCGTTGAAGATTGTGTCCCCGGGTAAGCAGATGACTTCTCGAGTTTTGGTTCCGAATGTCGGTATCAAGATGGGCGATTATAGATTTCGGCTAAACCAATTGTCCATGGTGACTCGGATATTGATCTTATTCTCGGGATGGATGGCTTTCTCAGCACAAAGCTCAGCTTGATTGTGCTGCCAGAAATTCAATTGACTCACTCTTCTAATGATGTGATCATCTATGCTGCTCGTGATGAAACCATTCGTTGTTTTCTCTCAATGAGAAGGGCGAATTGGATGCTATCTCTCGATTCCATCGTTTGTGAGTACCAAGATGTCTTTCGGTAAGAGCTTCCGGTATGCCTCCTCATCGGCCCGATTGAGTTCGTTATCGATCTTGAGCACAGCATCGAACCCGTTTGCAAGCGTCCATACAAGCTTGGACCTGATGAGCTGAAGGAATTGAAGAAGCAGCTCGATGAACAAGAGCGTCTGGGTTTGATCGGACCGAGTTCATCTCCTTGGGGTTGTGGTGTTCTTTTTGTCCGAAGAAGGATGGCACGGATCGACTTTCGCGCCGATTACCGTCCATTGAATAAGAAGACAATCAAGAACAAGTATCCACTTTCCAACATCAATGAGCTTTTCGAGCAACTCAAAGGTGCTAAAGTGTTCTCCAAGCTTGACCTTCAGATGGGTTATCATCGATTCGCATTCGTGAACAAGATATTCCCAAGACAGCATTCGAACAAGCTTTGGTTCTTATGAATATCTTGTCATGTCTTTCGGCCTTGTCAATGCTCCTCCAACATTCTCTCGGATGATGAACTTCATCTTCAACCCCTACACCACTAAATTCGTCTTGGTCTATCTTGATGATATTTTGGTCTTCTCCAAGAATAAGAAGGATCATGCCAAACATTTGCGATTGGTGCTAGACAAGCTCGAGAGTATCAATTCTATCTAAGTTTTCCAAATGTGAATTTTGGCTTGATGAAGTGCTTTACCTTGGTCATATCATCTCCGCCAAGGGCATCGCTGTTAACCCGAGAAGGTGTCCGAGCTGTGAATTGGGAACCTCCTCGTAATGTCAAGCAGCTTCGCAGTTTTCTTGGTCTTGCAAGCTATTGCGAAGATTCGTTGAGAATTTCTCCAAGATTGCAAAGCCTCTTTCCAACCTCCTCGAAAGCATGTGAAGTATGTCGGTCTCCACGAGTGTGGCGTTGCTTTCAATACTCTCAAAGAGAAACTCGTCATAGCTCTGTCTTGACTCCTCTGATGAATCCAAGCCATTTGAAGTTTTCTGTGATGCTTCTCTTCAAGGTCTCGGTCTGTGTTAATGCAAGAGAAGAGAGTTGTGGCTTATACCTCTCGTCACCGAAGCCCAACGAAAAGAACTACCCCACTCACGATCTTGAGTTGGCGGCGTTGTCCATGCATTGATAACATGGAGACATCTCTTGTTGGGAAGGAAAGTGGACATTTTCACCGATCACAAGAGCCTCAAGTATATCTTCACTCAGCCCAACCTCAACCTCGGGCAGACTCAATGGGTCGAAATGATTCAAGAGTACAACCCAAGTATTGAATATACTCCGGCAAGGCCAATGTCATTGCAGATGCTTTGAGCAGGGAAGGCTTCTCGCAACAGTTTGATCCTCAAGCCCTTCCAACCGGATCTCTGTGAAGCTTTCCATAAGCTGAATCTTCAAGTTGTTCCTCAAGGCTTTCTTGCCAACCTCATAGTCTCTCCTACTTTGGAAGATCAGATTCGTGAGGCTCAACTCCTGGATACCATGGTGAAAAAGGTGAAGCGTGGTATCGACAAGGGCATTCAAGTACAAGTGCTTCCACATTGATGACAAAGATACTCTTCTCTTTGAGGACCGGATTGTGGTTCCTAAGGGTGATCTGAGAAAAGTCATTATGAACGAGGCTCACAATTCGCTTCTATCCATTCATCCTGGAAGTACAAAGATGTACCATGACCTCAAGCAGTCATATTGGTGGACTCGAATGAAGCGAGAAATTGCTCAATTCGTGAATGAGTGTGATGTCTGCAGAAGAGTGAAAGCAGAACACCAACGACCAGCTGGTCTCCTCCAACCTCTTGCTATTCCAGAATGGAAGTTTGATCATATTGAGATGGACTTCGTGACTGGTTTTCCTAAGTCCAAGCGTGGAAATGATGCTATCTTCGTTGTCATTGACAAGCTTACTAAAGTGGCTCATTTTCTTCCTATCAAAGAATCTATCACAGCAGCTCAGTTGGCAGAGCTATACACATCCAGGATTGTCTCCTTGCACGGCATTCCACAAGTGATCTCTTCAGACCGTGGCAGCATCTTTACCTCCAAGTTTTGGGATTCTTTTGAAGGCCATGGGCACCAACATTCGTTTCAAAGACAGCTTTCCATCCTCAAACAAGTGGCCAAGTCGGCGAGTCAATCAAATCCTTGAAGATATGCTCGGGGCTTGTGTCATTTCCTTCGGTATGAAATGGGAAGATTGTCTTCCATATGCGAGTTCTCCTACAACAACAGCTTCCAAGCGAGTTGGGCAAGGCCCCATTCGAAATTCTCTATGGCGAAAGTGCCGTACTCCTCTCAATTGGTCCGAGACAGGTGAGCGCCAACTTCTTGGCAACGACTTGATCACGAAGCGAAGAAATGTGCAAAGTCATTCGTGAGAATCTCAAAGCCGCGCAATCGCGCGGAAGAGCTATTATGATGATAAGCACCGTGATGTGGCTTTTGAAATCGGAGACCATGTCTACCTCCGCGTCTCTCAATGAAAGGCACTCGTCGCCCGGTATCAAAGGAAGCTTGCCCCTAGATCGTGGGTCCTTTCAAGATCATTGGTAAAAGAGGCGATATCGCCTATCAACTTGAGCTTCCGCCCAACCGCGAGAACGTGCGATGTGTTTCACGTGTCACAGCTTCGCAAGTGCTTCAAGACTCTGAACGCACTATCAACTTCCAAGAAATTGACCTTCAAGAAGATCTCTCTTATCATGAGCACCCCGTTGCTATTCTTGAGGAAACCGAGCGCAAGACTCGCAACAAGTCAATCAAATTCCTGAAAGTGAAGTGGTCACACGATTCCGACCGAGAAGCCACCTGGGAGCGCGAGGATCACCTCCGTTCCGAATATCCGGAGTTCTTTCAGTCCTAGATCTCGGGACGGGTTCCTCTTGTAGTGGTGGAGTGTTGTAACACCCCGGATGTAACTTTCCATATTTGTAACTCCAACTCTTGCCATTTATGGCATTGTGATATGATATTCCCTCCGTGGTTGGGTTCTTGTCTTTCGTTTTTGCATTTTCTCCATGTCATGCATTTCATACCATGTCATCATGTGCATCGCATTTGCATACGTGTTCGTCTCATGATTCCGAGCATTTTTCCCGTTGTCCGTTTTGCAATCCGGCACTCCTATGTCCCCCGGCGTCCCCTTTTACGTTTTTCCGTGAGCGGGTACTAAACTTTCTCGGAATGGACCGAGGCTTGTCAAGTGGCCTTGGTATACCACCGGTGACCACCGGTCAAGTTTCGGTCATTTGGAGCTCGTTTGGTACTCAGCGGTTAACCGCACTCTCGCAAAGGCCTCTTTTAAGTTGCAGCCCAACACCCTTTCAAAACAGCCCAATAACCCATCTAAGTCACTTCCATGCTCTCCGTCGTTCGATCACGATCGTGTGGGCGAAAACTACACCTCATTTGGACTCTCCTAGCTCCCTCTATGCCTATTTAAGCACCCCCCATTCCAAATCCGGGTCCAAACCCTAGCCATCCTCATCCCCGCGCCACCGGACAAATTCCCGACGTACGGACACGTCCGCCCCGCCCGCGCCGCCGCCGCCCGGCGAACCGGGGCGCGACACGTGGCACCCGCCACCACGCCGCCCGCCCGCCGAGCCAGCTTCTGCCGGCCCCATGCGCCAGCGTCGCCTCCGCCCGCGCCCGCCCCCTCCTTGCCCATGCCGCCCGGTGAGCTCTGGCGCCGACCTCGCCTTGCGCCCGCGACCACCGCCACCGCCGCCGCCCATGCCACCGCCACCACCGCCGCCAGCCACCACCATGACGCCGTACCGCCGCCGCCCATGGCCCGTCTCCGGCCGCCCAGCCCCCTCCTCCGGCCGGCCCGCCCGGCATCTCCTCCTCCGGCGAGCCGCGCCGCCGCCGCTTCGGATCCGGCCCCGATCTAGATCGGGAGCCCGAGGGTTGACTTCTTCCCCCTCAAAATTCGTCTAAGTTTTTGTCTCGGTGATTATTTTGTGGCATTTTCAACGCATCATAACTTTGCATCTGTAGCTCCGTTTCGTGCGTGTAATATGTCCAAATGTTCATCTCGAAGAGTATATCATTTCATCTCATTGCATCATTTTCATTTGAGGTCATCTTGACGCCCAAAATGCTGTTAGAAGAGGGCTATGTGATGTTAGTTTCCGTTGCTTAACAGAACATGCACTTTTGTTATTTTTGCTATGATTGATGTGTGCATCCTATGAATTTGAGTCCTACATGTGTTTTGTAATATGCCATGCCATCTTTCCAGGGGTGTATGCCATGTATTTTTGTGATCTATGTGATGACTAGCACAAGCATGCAAAGTAGGCTTCCTGATGTTGCTGATTTCAGCCCTGTTTAGCTGATATTTTGATGCCATGTTAACTTGATGCTACCGAGAGATCCATGCATATTTTGATATACTTCAGTAAGGATGTTTTGAACATATGGTTATACTCTATCCATCCATGCCTTTGTTTGCAATTATGGAGTGCCATAGCTTGAGTCAATCGAGCTCTACTTTTGCTATAAAATGTTTCCTGGCAGATTGTTTACATGTTATTCAATTTTTCCAAGATTGTTGTGGTTGACCCGTGTATGCTATGATGTTGTTCTTGCCATGTATGTCTTCTATGCCATGTCTTCTTGATGTATGTATGCTTAGTTTATCATTTAAGGCTCTGTAGTGAGTGCTTTGAGCTCTTAAACATGCCTACTTGTTATCTGTTTTTGACATGTCATGTTGCTGAATCTGTTAACGAAACTTGCTATTTTGACATGGGTGCTATTGTATTTTCTGATCCTTTTTGGCTTATGGTCAGTAAGGGACTTTTGTTCTATGCTTTGAGTAGATTCATGCCATGACATGTTTTGCTATTATAAGTTCCTGTAGCATGTTGTTTTCTTGCTCTGAACATTGCTACCTGATGCTGTTTTTGCCATGTCCAGCCTGATATTTTTTGCACTTTTGCCATGCTTGTTTGAACCTGTTATGTTGTGATTTAGCCGTAGCTCAGTGTTCATCTTTTGTCAAGCATCTTGAGTAGATCACTGCCATATACTTTGTTGGTACATTTGGGTGCAGTAGCTTAATTTCTTGTTGCTTGCTAAGTGGTATCATTGCTGTTAATGGCAGATTTGTGTCATTCTTGTTTTGCTTGTCATTTGCAAACCGTGCATCCGATTCCGGTGATCTTTATATCGATTTCAACCGAAATCATCTCATCTTTCCAGCGGCATACTTGGTTTGCCAAGTTGATGCCTGGTTCATCATTTTCCTTCCGGAGCGCGCATACGCATTGCATATAACATCCCGAATATCATGCCATATGTTGCATCATGTTGTTTGTGCATTGCACCGTATTTATTGTGGCTCCTTTGTTTGTGTTCTTGCTTTGGGTAGAGCCGGGAGACGAGTACGTGAACGAGGAACCTGTTGAGAACGCTTACGAGGATCAAGCTTTCGACAACTCTGAGAACATTGCGGCAAGATGACCATACCCTCGAAATCACTTCTATCTTTGCTATGCTAGTTGCTCGCTCTTTTTCTATGCCTATGCTGCGATGCCTATCACTTGTTATATCATGCCACCCATATTACCATGTCAGCCCCTAACCATCCTTTCCTAGCAAACCGTTGATTGGCTATGTTACCGCTTTGCTCAGCCCTCTTATAGCGTTGCTAGTTGCAGGTGAAGATAAAGTTTGTTCCTTGTTGGGAACATGGAGATGTTGTTCCTTATTGGAACATGTTTACTTGTTGGGGATATCACAATATATCTGCTATAATTAATGCATCTATATACTTGGTAAAGGGTGGAAGGCTCGGCCTTATGCAGTGTTTTGTTCCACTTTGCCACCTAGTTTCCGTCATACGGTGTTATGTTCCTTGATTTCGTTCCTTACGGTTGGGTGATTTATGGGACCCCTTGACAGTTCGCTTTGAATAAGACTCCTCCAAAGAAGGCCCAACTTTGGTTTTACCATTTGCCACCTAAGCCTTTTTCCCCGGGTTTCGCGAGCTCGAGGGTCATCTTTATTTAACCCCGGGCCAATGCTCCTCTGAGTGTTGGTCCAAACTAGAAACCACTTGCGGTGCCACCCGAGGCAACTTGGGGCATCTTCGGTTGCCGTCGTCTTGCTCATCCGGTGTGCCACGAGAACGAGATATGTGCAGCTCCTATCGGGATTTGTCGGCACATTCGGGCGGCTTTGCTGGTCTTGTTTTATTGCTGTCAAAATGTCTTGTAGTCCGGGATTCCGAGATTGATCGGGTCTTCCCGGTAGAAGGAATATCCTTCGTTGACCGTGAGAGCTTATAATGGGCTAAGTTGGGACACCCAGGTATTATCTTTCGAAAGCCGTGCCCGCGGTTATGAGGCAGATGGGAATTTGTTAATGTCCGGTTGTAGAAAACCCGAAGTTGATCTTAATTAAAATACACATCAACCACGTGTGTAACCGTGATGCTCTCTTCTCGGCGGAGTCCGGGAAGTGAACACGGTGTTGGAGTTATGTTTGACGTAAGTAGTTCAGGATCACTTCTTGATCGCTACTAGCTTCACGACCGTGCTTTGCTGCAGCTCCACCTCACAACTCTGTCCTTCCTATAAGCTTAAATAGTCTTGATCTCGCGGGTGTGAGATTGCTGAGTCCCCATGACTCACAGATTCTACCAATACAGTTGCAGGTTCCGACGATGCCAGTGCAGGTGACGCAACCGAGCTCAAATGGGAGTTCGACAAGGAACGTGGTCGTTACTATGTGTCTTTTCCTGATGATCAGTAGTGGAGCCCAGTTGGGACGATCGGGGATCTGTGTAGCATTTGGGGTATCTTCTTTTATTTTTGTTCCGTAGTCGGACCTTGAGTGTAATCTGAATGATGGATGTTTATTTATGTATTGTGTGAAGTGGCGACTGTAAGCCAACTATGTATCTCTTTCCCTTATGTATTACATGGGTTGTGTGAAGATTACCTCACTTGCGACATTGCTTTCAATGCTGTTATGCCTCTAAGTCGTGCTTCGACACGTGGGAGATATAGCCGCATCGAGGGCGTAACAGCAGCAATGAGGATAAACCTCAGATCACGGATCCAATCCGCATTATTGCTACTAACATCTTTCAACACAATTTTCTCTAGGAACATATCAAAATAAACATATGAAAGCAACAACGCAAGCTATTGATCTACAACATAATTTGCAAAATACTACCAGGACTAAGTTCATGATAAATTTAAGTTCAATTAATCATATTACTTAAGAACTCCCACTTAGATAGACATCCCTCTAATCCTCTAAGTGATTACGTGATCCATATCAACTACACCATGTCTGATCGTCACGTGAGATGGAGTAGTTTCAACGGTGAACATCAATATGTTGGATCATATCTACTATATGATTCACGCTTTCGACCTTCGGTCTCCGTGTTCGAGGCCATATCTGTTATATGCTAGGCTCGTCAAGTTTAACCTGAGTATTCTGCGTGTGCAAAACTGGCTTGCACCCGTTGTAGATGGACGTGAGCTTATCACACCCGATCATCACGTGGTGTCAAGGCAGGGCGAACTTTGGCAGCGGTGCATACTCGGGGAGAACACTTCTTGATAATTTTAGTGAGAGATCATCTTAAATGCTACCGTCAATCAAAGCAAGATAAGATGCATAAAGGATAAACATCACATGCAATCAATATAAGTGATATGATATGGCCATCATCATCTTGTGCTTGTGATCTCCATCTCCAAGCACCATCGTGATCACCATCGTCACCGGTAGCGACACCTTGATCTCCATCGAGCATCGTTGTCGTTCGCCATCTATTGCTTCTCGACTATCGCTACTGCTTAGTGATAAAGTAAAGCAATTACAGAGCGTTGCATTTCATACAATAAAGCGACAACCATATGGCTCCTGCCAGTTGCCGATAACTTCGGTTACAAAACATGATCATCTCATACAATAAAATATAGTATCACGTCTTGACCATATCACATCACAACATGCCCTGCAAAAACAAGTTAGACGTCCTCTACTTTGTTGTTGCAAATTTTACGTGGCTGCTACGGGCTTAGCAAGAACCGTTCTTACCTACGCATCAAAACCACAACGATAGTTCGTCAAGTTAGTGTTGTTTTAACCTTCGCAAGGACCGGGCGTAGCCATACTCGATTCAGCTAAATTGAGAGAGACAGACACCCGCCAGCCACCTTTAAGCACGAGTGCTCGTAACGGTGAAACCAGTCTCGCGTAAGCGTACGCGTAATGTCGGTCCGGGCCGCTTCATCTCACAATACCGCCCGAACCAAAGTATGACATCTTTGGTAAGCGGTATGACTTGTATCGCCCACAACTCACTTGTGTTCTACTCGTGCATATGACATCTACGCATAAAACCTAGGCTCGGATGCCACTGTTGGGGAACGTAGTAATTTCAAAAAAATTCCTACGCACATGCAAGGATCATGGTGATGGCATAGCAACGAGAGGGGAGAGTATTGTCCACGTACCCTCGTAGACCGTAAGCGGAAGCGTTATGACAACACGGTTGATGTAGCCGTACGTCTTCACGATCCGACCGATCCAAGTACCGAACGTACGGCACCTCCGAGTTCAGCACACGTTCAGCTCGATGACGATCCCCGGGCTCCGATCCAGCAAAGCTTCGGGGATGAGTTCCGTCGACCTGACGGCGTGGTGGCGACGATGATGTTCTACGGCGCAGGGCTTTGCCTAAACTCCGTGGACGATATGACCGAGGTGGAATATGGTGGAGGGGGCACCTGACACGGCTAAGGAACGATCCGTAGATCAACTTGTGTGTCTTGGGGTGCCCCCCTGCCCCCGTATATAAAGGAGCAAGGGAGGAGGAGGCAGGCCCTAGGAGGAGGGCGCGCCAAGGGAGTCCTACTCCCACCGGGAGTAGGACTCCTTCTTCCTAGTCCAACTAGGAGAAGGGGGAAAGGAGGAAGTGGAGAAGGAAGGAGAGGGGGCGCGCCCAAACCCCTTGTCCAATTCGGACTGGGCTTGGGAGGGGCGCGCGCCACCTCCTGGCTCCTTCCCACTAAGGCCCATTAAGGCCCAATACTCTTCCCCGTATTTCCGTAACTCACCGGTACTCCGAAAAATACCCGAATCACTCGAAACCTTTCCGATGTCCGAATATAGTCATCCAATATATCGATCTTTACGTCTCGACCATTTCGAGACTCCTCGTCATGTCCCCGATCTCATCTGGGACTCCGAACTCCTTCGGTACATCAAAACTCATAAACTCATAATAAAACTGTCATCGAAACCTTAAGCGCATGGACCCTACGGGTTCGAGAACTATGTAGACATGACCGAGACAAGTCTCCGGTCAATAACCAATAGCGGAACCTGGATGCTCATATTGGCTCCTACATATTCTACGAAGATCTTTATCGGTCAGACCGCATAACAACATACGTTGTTCCCTTTGTCATCGGTATATTACTTGCCCGAGATTCGATCGTCGGTATCCAATACCTAGTTCAATCTCGTTATCGGCAAGTCTCTTTACTCGTTACGTAATACATCATCTCGCAACTAACTTATTAGTTGCAATGCTTGCAAGGCTTATGTGATGTGCATTACCGAGAGGGCCCAGAGATACCTCTCCGACAATCGGAGTGACAAATCCTAATCTCAAATCGCCAACCCAACATGTACCTTTGGAGACACCTGTAGAGCACCTTTATAATCACCCAGATTACGTTGTGACGTTTGGTAGCACACAAAGTGTTCCTCCGTAAACAGGAGTTGCATAATCTCATAGTCATAGGAACATGTATAAGTCATGAAGAAAGCAATAGCAACATACTAAGCGATCAAGTGCTAAGCTAACGGAATGGGTCAAGTCAATCACATCATTCTCCTAATGATGTGATCCGTTAATCAAATGACAACTCATGTCTATGGTTAGGAAACTTAACCATCTTTGATTAACAAGCTAGTCAAGTAGAGGCATACTAGTGACACTATGTTTGTCTATGTATTCACACATGTATTATGTTTCCGGTTAATACAATTCTAGCATGAATAATAAACATTTATCATGAAATAAGGAAATAAATAATAACTTTATTATTGCCTCTAGGGCATATTTCCTTCAACCGGAACCCCCGCGGGAGAAGTAATGGGCCTTATGGGCTTTAGTGGAGAGAGAGAGGGCAGCCGGGATGGGCCGCGCCCCTCCCCTCCGGGTCCGGTGGACTAGGGGAGGCGGCGCCCCTCTTCCCTCTCCCTCTCCCCTTCCTTTCCCCTCCTAGTAGGAGTAGGAAGAGGAGTCCCACTCCTACTAGGAGGAGGACTCCTCCTCCTGGCGTGCCCCAAGGGCGGCCGGCCTCCCCTTGCTCCTTTATATACGCAGGCGGGGGCACCCTAGAACACACAAGTTGATCTTCGTGATCGCTCCTTAGCTGCAGGCGGTGCCCCCTCCACCATATTCCACCTCGGTCATATCGTTGCGGTGCTTAGGCGAAGCCCTGCATCGGAAGAACATCATCATCGTCACCACGTCGTCGTGCTGACGGAACTCATCCCCGACACCCTGCTGGATCGGAGTCCGGGGATCGTCATCGAGCTGAACGTGTGCTGAACTCGGAGGTGCCGTACGTTCGTTACTTGGATCGGTCGGATCGTGAAGACGTCGACTACATCAACCGCGTTGTCATAGCGCTTCGCTTCACGGTCTACAAAGTGCGTGGACAACACTCTCCCCTCTCATTGCTATGCATCACCATGATCTTGCGTGTGCGTAGGAAATTTTTGAAATTACTACGTTCCCCAACATCAGGGTGCTAGACAACTTTTGTGCGGATCTTATGCAACATAATACCGATGAGGATGTTCAGGCTGAGTCTACCGAGATAGTGTTGGCTAGCCCGTCTGAGACTGGTTGTGAGGACCAGTTGCAGAGTCAAACTGTCCCCAAGCGCAAGTGGAAACGGAAGGTATACCCGGTATTCGTAGTGTGTAGGAGTGCTAGGATCCGTACGGCAAAAAAATTCCATGATGATCTACGAAAGGAATATTCTGGAATAGCAGAGGTCTAAAGGACTTGGCTAAACAAAGGTTTCTTGCTGAGGCGTCTGTCGAGCATTGTTTAGATTTTATAGCTCTATCGGAGACAGGTAGAGATAACTTCGCGCCTCAATTTCTAAATACTTTATCGGGAGGTATAGATTTTTATTGGCATTGCTTGCCACCGAGAGGGAGGTCGGGTGGAATCCTTCTCGGAGTTAGGTGTGAAGCGCTTGAGGTTCGCAGTGTGGTCATGGGAGACTTTGCTGTTAAGTTTAGGGTGTGATTGAAGGTTGATGGGTTTAATTGGGCTCTTGCTGCGGTATATGGTGCTGCACAGCCCGAGCTCAAACCTAAGTTCTTGGCTGATCTTGTTCGGATTTGTGGCTCCGAGCAGTTGCCCATCCTGGTGGGGGTGATTTCAATATTATTAGACGGCATGAGGATAAGAACAATGATAATTTTGATGGACGATGGTCGTTCATGTTCAATACTATCATTGAAAGTTTGGACCTGAGAGAAATTGAGCTCTCGGGTAGAAAATTTACCTGGGCGGACGCGATGCCAAATCCTACGTATGAGAAGTTGGACCGAGTGTTGGCTAGCGTCGATTGGGAACGGAAGTTTCCCCTGGTGACTGTCCATGCCTTGTCCCGTGGTATTTCTGACCATACGCTGTTATTTGTCGACTCTGGTGAACCTACCCACCTGGGGAACAAAAATGTGTTCTCCTTTGAGATTGCTTGGTTTGAACGAGATGGCTTCCTGGATCTTGTGTCCAGAGAGTGGGCTAAGGATTCAGGAGGGAGGGCCGCGCTTCAGCGCTGGCATAATAAGATTAGGCACTTGAGGAGTTTCCTACGTGGGTGGGCTAAGCATCTGAGTGGGATTTATAAGGTCGAAAAGGAAAAGCTCCTTGCCCTTATACAGTCTCTGGATGTAAAAGCGGAAACCTTGATATTGCCGGCTGCGGAGCTTCATGCCAAGCTTGAGGCGGAATTGCGGCTGAAAGAACTTCTTAGAGAAGAAGAGTTGAAGTGGGCGTTGCGGGCCAAGGTCCGGCGAGTAGTCCAGGGGGACGCGAACACGCAATTCTTTCACATGATCGCTAACGGTAAGCATCGAAAGAAGAGGATCTTTCAGCTTGAGCAAGATGAGGTTACGATTGTAGGACAGGAAAACCTAAAATTGTACATTACCGAGTACTATAAGCAGTTGTTTGGCCCTCCAGAAGAGAACTGTGTGTCTCTGGACGAGTCAAGGGTTGAGGATATTCCTCAGCTCACAGCGGTGGAGAATGATATTCTTGCGGCTCCTTTCTCGGAGAAAGAGGTGCTAGAGGCCATCTTGCAAATGAAGAATAACAAGGCGCCGGGTCCTGATGGTTTCCCAGCGGAGTTTTATAAGAAGTGCTGGCATATCATTAAAGGGGATTTGTTGCCTATGTTTAATGATTTGTTTGCTGGACAGCTTCATCTTTTTCAGCTCAATTTTGGAACGATTACCCTTCTTCCTAAGAAAACAGAGGCTGTGAGAATTGAGCAATTCAGGCCAATTTGTCTTCTTAATGTTAGTTTCAAAATTTTCACCAAGGTCGGGACCAATAGACTCACACAGATTGCGCATACTGTTGTGCAGCCTACCCAATCTGCTTTCATGCCGGACAGGAATATCCTTGAGGGGGTAGTGGTCCTTCATGAAACGCTCCATGAAATCCACACGAAAAAACTGGATGGGGTTGTTTTCCAAGTGGATTTCGAAAAAGCGTACGACAAAGTCAAATGGCCATTCCTTCAACAGGCCTTGCGTATGAAGGGTTTTGATGAGGCTTGGCGATGCCAGGTAGAATCCTTTATGCAAAAAGGGAGTTTGGAATTAAAGTAAATGATGATATTGGGCACTATTTACAGACACACAAGGGTCTGAGGCAAGGAGATCCAATGTCCCCTGTTTTGTTCAACATTGTGGTTGACATGTTGGCAATCCTAATAGGTCGGGCAAAGGAGGCCGGTTACGTGGGAGGCTTGGTGCCCATCCTAGTTGATGGGGGGTGTCCATTCTGCAGTACGCTGATGATACTATCATCTTTATGGAGCATGACCTGGCAAAAGCGAGAAATATGAAGCTGGTACTCTGCTTATTTGAACAATTGTCTGGGTTAAAGATTAACTTTCATAAAAGCGAATTGTTCTGCTTTGGTAGAGCCAAGGAGGAACAGGAGGCTTATAGGCAATTGTTTGGATGTGAATTAGGGGCTTTACCTTTCACCTACCTAGGTATACCCATTCACCATCATAAGCTTACAAACCGAGAGTGGAAATGCATTGAGGATCGGTTTGAAAAGAAACTTAGTTCTTGGAAGGGCAAACTTACATCATATGGAGGCGGTTAATTCTTATTAATTCGGTACTCATGAGTATGCCGATGTTCCTACTATCTTTCTTTGAGGTTCCAGTTGGGGTTAGGAAAAGACTGGACTTCTACCGATCAAGATTTTTTTGGCAGAGTGATGAACTTAAGAGAAAGTATAGACTCGCCAAGTGGGATGTCATCTGTCGACCAAAGGACCAAGGGGGGTTGGGTATCGAAAATCTTGAGGTCAAGAACTGATGCCTGCTTAGTAAGTGGCTGTATAAGCTTTCGGGTCCGACTGACGCAACTTGGGCGCAGATTCTTCTAACAAGTATCTGCAGTCCAAAACTTTGTCACAGGTGACAGTGAGACCAACTGATTTGTCGTTTTGGAAGGGGCTTATGAGAGTCAAGGCAACCTTCTTTAATAGAACAAAGTTTATTGTTGGTGATGGCAATGACACACGTTTCTGGGAGGACACTTGGCTGGGTGATACACCATTAGCAATACAGTACCCAACCTTGTATCGTATTGTCCAGCGACGTGATGCGCTAGTTGCAACGATTATGCAGTCCATTCCCCTTAATATTCAGTTTCGGTGGGTACTTGTTGGTGAGAGATGAGAAGCTTGGCTCTATCTGGTGCGTAGACTGATGGAAGTCCAGCTAGCTCAATAGCCCGATCAGCTATGTTGGAAGCTCACTAGGAATGGACAATTTACTGTAAAGTCGATGTACAACGATGTCATCAACTCCAGTGTTATTCCTAGTACCAAACATGTTTGGAAAGTAAAAGTGCCTTTGAAAATTAAAGTGTTTATGTGGTTTGTCCATAAACAGGTAATTTTAACAAAGGACAACTTGGTCAAGCGCAATTGGACTGGATCTACTAGGTGTAGCTTCTGTGATCAGGACGAGACCATTAACCCTTCCTTGACTGTCCTTTGGCGAGAATTCTGTGGCGCACTGTGCAAATTGCTTTTAACATTACTCCTCCAAGTACGGTCGTGTCGTTATTTGGAACGTGGTTGGATGAGATAGAGTCCAATACAGCTAGACATATTCGTGTAGGAGTGTATGCGTTGTTATGGGCAATTTGGAACTGCAGAAATGATTTGGTTTTTAACAGAATAACTACTATTCATTTTTTGCAGGTTTTATTCCGTGATACGGCGTTGATCCGTATGTGGTCCTTACTCACTCCGACGGAGGCCAGGGAGCGTTTGATTACTGGATCTGTCCGGTGGGAGATGGTAGCGCGGGATATCTTCAACCGGTTTGGTTGGCGGTCATGTAATAGGATAGGCAATTAGTCTTCCTATCTTTATTTTACCAGCCGGTTGTGGCTCTGTGGTTTTCTCTTGGTTTAGCTTCGAGGCTCTCGGTGAGCTCGCCTTTATTTTGTTGAAGACTATACGACTTTGTTGGACCTATTTTATTTATTAAGGTGGCTGTATGCATTGTTTTGATGCAGAGGCCGGGAAGTTCCCCTTTTTAGGAAAAAAAGCTAACTCCTACACCATCGGATCTACGTGCGGTGATTCGTGCAGATTTTTCCTTTTTTAATCTTGGCTATGTTTTACAGCGTTTGTTTTAGTTCTATTTTTCCCTAGCTGCAACTACAACTTTGTCAGCCTCGCGTAGTTACAGTTGCACATGCACCTCGTCGTGCAGAACTGCAGTTATACATCTGTCGATCTAGCACAATTACATGTAAGTCACTCACGCACAACTATGAGTGCACACACACCTGCCGGCATACAACGACGGTTACATGCCCGTCCGTGCCCAACTAGTTGCACGCACGCTGTAATCTTAATTGTAACTCAAAGCAATTGATGGGGCATAGGCTCTAACATCAAATTGCAAAAATCCCCTATGAGTCTGATAATTACGCATGGGTACAGCAATTCCGTCTAACCGTTGGATTTGAAACCTAACGGTTCATGAGAGCTCGTATCACGGGAGCCCGGGAGGCTCGGGAGCACCTTATACTTCCCCGCTACACACAATAAGTTGGGCAAACCAAGGTGAGCTAGGTTAAGGAAGCTTAAAACTTTTACAGCCATGTACAAGTTTTACTGAGGGACACTAGTATAGGATCTCACATTAGGTGAGATCAATTTTTAAAAAATACATAACATGTGAATAGTGGCAACTTTGGGTGAATAGTGCAAAACACAATTCACTCAAAGTATCCACTATTCACATTCAACTTTGTATTTTTTTTTCAATCTTGTATACACACCTCACAGATATGGTTTCAAATAATTTTAGAATTTTTAAATATGAATTTTTGTGGTTGATCTTATTAATCTACCTAATGTGAGATTCTATACTATTTCCCCCCGATTTTTACCATGAAACCAAAGTGTTTTCGTCCTACGCTGGGTAGGGTCACACCACTATTTCTCTTGTGTGCACCTCTGCCTCTATGTTTACTTTCGGGGGATACAAAACCATTTTTCTATACAGATTTGTGTCATTGTGCTGAATTGATTTGAAAATTATTGCAAAAAATATTTATATGTGAAATTTAGTATCTTGAAAGTTGCTATTGAACCATACTTTTTTGTGATTTTTTTATGAAGAGTCACGTCTAATTAATATCTTTCTAATGGTATATGGTATATCCTTCAAACACATAATTACAAGTTATTGCAAAAATAGAACAAAAACTAGTTGGGAACATGAAATTCACTTTTTTCTTCTTGAAGGTCACTGCCCATGCCGGAAAGTTCACTATACCGCGCAAAAGTTCCCTTTCCCCATGAGAAGGTCGTTTTTAGTCATCAAACTGATGGTGGCCATGTCTACTTCACACAAATTTTCGTCTCTCCCTATTAAAATGATGGAAATTCAAGCAGATGAAGTGGACCTCCCCGAATAAAGTGAACTCTTGTCAAAAATAAATTCCCCGCACAGACGAACATAACATCCTAACAAAACGTTTGATTTTTTTAGTACAGGAACCCGTAAAAGGTAAACTTTTTGTTAATACATCCACTTTTTATACGTTCATTAGGCGATCATGTCTACTTCCTATACTTGAGTTGATGTATTTAGTTTGAGAAATGCCTGGATGGACCGGGCGACGGCTCCTCCCGGCACAATTCGTGCTATCATTGGGCTAGAATTAGATGGACTCCATGGTAGCACTCATACAAAAGCAAGCAATACGAGACAAATATGCAGGGGTAGAGGCCCACCACTAAAATAGTTGGGCAGTACAAGCACAATGTTGGGGATACAACTACGGAGTGTGAACCGCCCCGGAAGGGCCGGTTTACCCTCGTTCATGATCCAGGCCCATATGGAGGCCTGGAGCCCAGAGGCGAATTAAGGTTTATACATGTAAACCGCCTTAGTGTTGTAGCTTGTATTGTAAGACAAGAAAGGTGAAACCAAGCCGGACTCTTGTATGAGCCGGATTGGGATTCAGAACCGCCAAGGCCAACCCGTGTATATAAGGGACGACCGGCGGAAGTTAGGGACAGAGAATTCGAGGCTAAGGCAAAGCTATTGCTCCCTAGTCGCCAAACCATATCAATCACACCACAATCGGGCGTAGGTTTTACCTTCATCGAAGGGGCGAACCAAGATAACTCCCGTGTCTTGTCTCCGCTTTAACCCCTCTAGGTTAACCCGTACGATGGCCCTGCGACTAAGTCCTTTCATGAGGACATCTGCCGTGACAATTCCACGACAGTTGGCGCCCACCGTGGGGCTATCGCACGATGGTTTGATGATCTTAGAGGGCAAGTTCGAAGGACTCGAAGGCTATGCAGTGGGCCGGATGACTAAGAGTCGTCGCGGCAAGCTCTACATCGACGATGCGGATCGGGGCCCGAGGCGGCTCGCTTGAGTACGGGTACCGGGTCCCCTTTGGCGGCATACACGTGTTCATCGGCAAGATTGGCGAGTCGGGGCTGGGCGGACGTCGCACCGACCTCGCCGAGACGGCTCAGCGGACGAAGAAGAGTCCTGCCCGGCTAAACCGGGCGGTCAAGCATGTTTTCGTGGAGTCGCCCACGGAGGTTACGAGGGCGGATCAGCATCTGGTGATTTAAACTGTTGTTTACTCTGGCGATTTAATCGTCGGCGGAGAAACCGAAGTCTTTATACCAGCTGCAGGATGGCCAGATCGGGGGCTGTTCCGACGGTGAGAGTATTCCGGACCCCTTCGATCTACCCAACCGGGTTGGGGTCTTCATGGCCGGTACGCAGGAGGCGCTTCACTCCTCGGCCACGGCGCCCCTGGTCGCCGGTTCAACAGCGGTGATGGCAGCCGGGGGCGGGGACCATGTGCGCCCGCCGGCTCAAGTTTTGTCAGAGCTTTTCGACGCATTGGCGGTGCTCATGGCGGAAGCTAATCCACCGGATCAGGACCTGCACAACGCAGAGATTGCAAAGGTGAGGGAACAGATCACTAAAGCTAAGGCGGACTGGCGGCGGCAGGACGAACGGATGGCGATGGAACGAGCCGCTTTGGATGCGCAGAGCTTATAGGCTCAGCCGACCAGAGTGCATCACAGAAGTCATGAAAAGGAAGTACAGTCCGTTTACCTTCAGTTTTGAGGGTAGGGAGCTTTTCAATACCCCAGAGCAGGGACCAATAATCCGCCGCCATTGGTAAACCGGCGGAAGCACTGGACGGCCGCACCGTTCAGCCCGTGTGGTAGATCTACCTCGCCATCATACCGTGCGCCCCGCACCGCAGAACACCTCCGGTCACTACTCCAACCCGATGGATAATCTCGTGGCGGCTGCGGCACGGTTGGAGGCGATTCCAATTGAAGGCGATTCACCACAGCGGTAGAGACACGCCGGGTTAAGGAGCTCCTCGGACGGCCTGGCTCGGCAAGAAGCGTGCTCAGACGGTGGATCGGATCCACTCCACCCCGCCTAAGCCGGAGCTATAGCCGACGCGTCGATTTAACCGGCCGTATCAAGCAATGCGCGGCGTGGTCCGCCTCGCGGCAACAATCCGGCAGCGGCTTTGAAGATGCTCAAGTGGTAGTGGACCGCGCCAGGCAACGAGGGAGGCGAGTTAGCAGCACAAGCAAAGGATCATCCGCCGCGCGTTCGTCCGACCATCTTCGAACCAGGGGTCACGTCTGGCTCTTTGGGGGTGCCTTGCCTCGTCCCCGCTTTACGCAACGTGCGCTTTCCCAAAGACTTCAAGGGGCCACGCAAGGTGCCAAATTATACTGCCGACTTGGCTCCAGAGGCGTGGATAGAAAGCTACGAGATGGCCATGGAGATGCTAGACGTGGATGAAGCCGCATGTGCAAAGTACTTCACAATGATGCTGGAAGGTACGGCCCGGACTTGGTTGAAGAACTTGCCGCCCAACTCTATCAGCTCGTGGACCCAGTTGCGAACCCGGTTCATCCAAAATTTCAAAGACACCTGTAAACAGCCCATGTCCGTGGTGGATCCGGCAGCTTGTGTCCAGCGGAGGAGAGTCTACAACCCATTGGAGTGCGCCGCGTTTGAAGTTTTACATTCTTCGACCGGATCAACCCTGATTCCGCGATCCTCGACCTTGGAAGCCAATTGCGGTTCGAACCATTGAAATTGAAGCTGGGTCGCATGAAGCGTTTTTGCCATGACATGGGCACTCTAATGGGCGTTTTGGTAAAGTACGCTGATTACGATAGTACCAAGGATCCCGAATCTGAGAATGATGAAGTGGGAAGGGAAAACGAGCGGCAACTCCGGGGCCAGCAGCATCATTCGGCGGGCAATGGAGGAACAAGCGTAGTTTAACGGCAACATGGGCTTTGTGGCCAACACCAACGCTAGCAGGACAAGGGTCAGCGGCGCAGGGTAGGCAGATCAAACCGGGCGGTCACAATCCGGATCGTTTGAATTTCATATTGAATCAACCTTGTCCGAAGCATGGGACGAAGGAGGTACCGCGAACCACCTTTGGAAGGATTGTTATATTATGCAGGAGTTCAAAACTCCAACTCTTTCCGGTATGATCAAGGGCCCGTGGCGGTTCGTGGTCCGCCCGCCTCGGTGGAGAAAATTCCGCCCGGATTCGTGGTAATCCGGGCGGCAAGGCAATCGAGAATAATCAAGGTAATCGTAACAGTCGAACCAAGGGGCTACAATCAACAACAGCAGCGATCGGGTTATCGAGCAACCCAAAGCAGCTTGAATGGTGGATAAGTGTTGGGAACGAGTAATTTCAAAAAATTCCTACGAACACGCAAGACCATGGTGATGGCATAGCAACGAGAGGGAGAGTGTCCGTCCACGCACCCTCGAGACCGAAAGCGAAGCGTTATAACAACGCGGTTGATGTAGTCGACGCCTTCACGATCCGACCGATCCAAGCACCGAACGTCACGGCACCTCCGAGTTCTGCACACGCTCAGCTCGATGACGATCCCCGACTCCGATCCAGCAAAGTGTCGGGATGAGTTCCGTCAAGACGACGGCGTGGTGACGATGTTGATGCTCCACCGACGCAGGGCTTCGCCTAAGCTCATGACGATATGACTTCTCCGGCGCAGGCTTCGCCTAAGCTCTACGACGATATGACCAAGTGGAATATGGTGGAAGGGGCACCGCACACGGCTAAGGAACGATCCGTAGATCAACTTGTGTGTCATGGGGTGCCCCCTGCCCCTCAGATATAAAGGAGCAAGAGAAGAGGTGGCCGGCCTAGGAGGGGCGCACCAGGGGAGTCCTACTCCCACCGGGAGTAGGACTCCTTCTTTCCTAGTCCAACTAGGAGAAGGGGAAAGGGGGAAGTGGAGAAGAAGGGAGAGGTGGGCTGCGCCCAAACCCCTTGTCCAATTCGGACTGGGCTTGGGAGGGCGCGCGCCACCTCCTGGCTCCTTCCCACTAAGGCCCATTAAGGCCCAATACTTTTCCCCGTATTCCCGTAACTCCCGGTACTCGAAAATACCGAATCACTCGGAACCTTTCCGAACTCCGAATATAGTCGTCCAATATATCGATCTTTACGTCTCGACCATTTCGAGACTCCTCGTCATGTCCCCGATCTCATCCGGGACTCCGAACTCCTTCGGTACATCAAAACTCATAAACTCATAATATAACATCATCGAAACCTTAGCGTGCGGACCCTACGGGTTCGAGAACTATGTAGACATGACCTAGAACTATTCTTGGTCAATAACCAATAGCGGAACCTGGATGCCCATATTGGCTCCTACATATTCTACGAAGATCTTTATCGGTCAAACCGCATAACAACATACTTTGTTCCCTTTGTCATCGGTATGTTACTTGCCCGAGATTCGATCGTCGGTATCCAATACCTAGTTCAATCTCGTTCGGCAAGTCTCTTTACTCGTTCCGTAATACATCATCTCATAACTAACTCATTAGTTACAATGCTTGCAAGGCTTAGGTGATGAGTATTACCGAGAAGGCCCAGAGATACCTCTCCGACAATCGGAGTGACAAAACCTAATCTCAAATACGCCAACCCAACATGTACCTTTGGAGACACCTGTAGTACTCCTTTATAATCACCCGATACGTTGTGACATTTGGTAGCACCCAAAGTGTTCCTCCGTAAACGGAGTTGCATAATCTCATAGTTACAGGAACATGTATAAGTCATGAAGAAAGCAATAGCAACATACTAAACGATCATGTGCTAGGCTAACGGAATGGGTCATGTCAATCACATCATTCTCCTAATGATGTGATCCCGTTAATCAAATGACAACTCATGTCTATGGCTAGGAAACTTAACCATCTTTGATTCAACGAGCTAGTCAAGTAGAGGCATACTAGTGACACTATGTTTGTCTATGTATTCACACATGTATTATGTTTCCGTTAATACAATTCTAGCATGAATAATAAACATTTATCATGAAATAAGGAAATAAATAATAACTTTATTATTGCCTCTAGGGCATATTTCCTTCAGCCTCCCACTAGCACTAGAGTCAATAATCTAGTTCACATCGCCATGTGATTTAACATCAATAGTTCACATCTATATGTGGTTAACACCCATAGTTCACATCGACATGTGACCAACACCCAAAGGGTTTACTAGAGTCAGTAATCTAGTTCACATCGCTATGTGATTAACACCCAAAGAGTACTAAGGTGTGATCATGTTTTGCTTGTGAGATAATTTTAGTCAACGGGTCTGTCACATTCAGAGCCGTAAGTATTTTGCAAATTTCTATGTCTACAATGCTCTGCACGGAGCTACTCTAGCTAATTGCTCCCACTTTCAATATGTATCCAGATTGAGACTCAGAGTCATCTAGATTAGTGTTAAAACTTGCATCGACGTAACCCTTTACGACGAACCTTTTTTCACTTCCATAATCGAGAAACATATCCTTATTCTACTAAGGATAATTTTGACCGCTGTCCATTGATCTACTCCTAGATCACTATTGCACTCCTTGCCAAGCTTTAGTGGTAGGGTATGCAATAGATCCGTACACAAGATGACATACTTTATAGAACCTATGGCTGATGCATAGGGAATGACTTTCATTCTCTTTCTATCTTCTGCCGTGGCCGGGTTTTGAGTCTTACTCAATCTCACACCTTGTAACACAGGCAAGAACTCTTTCTTTGACTGTTCCATTTTGAACTACTTCAAAAATCTTGTCAAGGTATGTATTCATTGAAAAACTTATCAAGCGTCTTTGATCTATCTCTATAGATCTTGATGCTCAGTATGTAAGCAGCTTCACCGAGGTCCTTCTTTGAAAAACTCCTTTCAAATACTCCTTTATGCTTTGCAGAATAATTCTACATCATTTCCGATCAACAATATGTCATTCACATATACTTATCAGAAATTTTGTCGTGCTCCCACTCACTTTCTTGTAAATACAGGCTTCACCGCAAGTCTGTATAAAACTATATGCTTTGATCAACTTATCAAAGTGTGTATTCCAACTCGAGATGCTTGCACCAGTCCATAGATGGATCATGGAGCTTACACATTTTGTTAGCACCTTTAGGATTGACAAAACCTTCTGTTTGCATCATATACAACTCTTCTTTAAGAAAACCATTAAGGAATGCAGTTTTGACATTCATTTGCCGATTTCATAAAATGTGGCAATTGCTAACATGATTCGGACAGACATAAGCATCGCTACAGCTTGAGTAAATCTCATTGTAGTCAACACCTTGAACTTGTCGAAAACCTTTCTGCGACAAGTCGAGCTTTGTAGATAGTAATACTACTATCAAGATCTGCCTTCCTCTTGAAGATCCATTTATATAATATGGCTTGCCGATCATCGGCAACTCCATCAAAGTCCACACTTTGTTCTCATATATGGATCCCATCTCAGATTTCATGGTCTCAAACCATTTCATGAATCTGGGCTCATCATCGCTTCCTCATAGTTCGTAGGTTCATCATGGTCTAGTAACATGACTTCTAGAATAAGATTACCGTACCACTCTGTGCGGATCTTACTCGAAGACCTACGAGGTTTTAGTAGCAACTTGATCTGAAGTTTCATGATCATCATCATTAACTTCCTCACTAATTGGTGTAGGAATCACCGAACTGATTCCTGTGATGAACTACTTTCCAATAAGGGAGAAGGTACAATTACCTCATCAAGTTCTACTTTCCTCCCACTCACTTCTTTCGAGAGAAACTCCTTCTCTAGAAAGGATCCATTTTAGCAACGAATGTTTTGCCTTTAGATCTGTGATAGAAGGTGTACCCAACAGTTTCTTTTGGGTATTCTATGAAGACGCATTCTCCGATTTGGGTTCGAGCTTATCGGTGAAAACTTTTCACATAAGCATCACAACTCCAAACTTTAAGAAACGACAGCTTAGGTTTATTGCTAAACCATACTTCATACGGTGTCATCTCAACGGATTTAGATGGTGCCCTATTAAACGTGAATGCAGCTGTCTCTAATGCATAACCCAAAACGATAGTGGTAAATCGGTAAGATACATCATAGATTGCACCATATCCAATAAAGAGCGGTTATGACGCTCGGACACACCATTACGTTATGGTGTTCCATGTGGCGTGAGTTGTGAAACTATTCCACATTGTTTTAATGAAGGCCAAACTCGTAACTCAAATATTTTTCCTCTGCGATCATATCGTAGAAACTTTTATTTTCTTGTTACGATGATTCTTCACTTCACTCTGAAATTCTTTGAACTTTTCAAATGTTTCAGACTTGTGTTTCATCAAGTAGATATACCCATATCTGCTCAAATCATCTTTGTGAAGGTCGAAAATAACGATACTTGCCACGAGCATCAACACTCATTGGATCGTATACATCGGTATGTATTATTCCAATAAGTCAAGAGCTTGTTCCATTGTTCCGAGAACGGAGTTTTAGTCATCTTGCCCAAAAGGCACGGTTCGCAAGCATCAAATGATTCATAATCAAGTGATTCCAAAATCCATCAAGATGGAGTTTCTTCATGCGCTTTACACCAATATGACCTAAACGGCAAGTGCCACAAATAAGTTGCACTATCATTATTAACTTTGCATCTTTTGGTTTCAATATTATGAATATGTGTATCACACGATCGAGATCCAACAAACCATTTTCATTGGGTGTATGACCATAGAAGGTTTTATTCATGTAAGCAGAACAATAATTATTCTCTAACTTACATGAATAACCGTATTGCAATAAACATGATCAAATCATATCCATGCTCAATGCAAACGCCAAATAACATTTATTTAGGTTCAACACTAATCTCGATAGTATAGGGAGTGTGCGATGGTGATCATATCAATCTTGGAACTACTTCCAACACTCATCGTCACTTCCCCTTCAACTAGTCTCTGTTTATTCTCAGAACTCCCATTTCGAGTTACTAATCTTAGCAACCTAACAAGTATCAAATACTCAGGGCTACTATAAACACTAGTAAAGCACACATCAATAACCTGTATATCAAATATACCCTTGTTCACTTTGCCATCCTTCTTATCCACCAAATATTTGGGGTATTTCCGCTTCAAAGGACCATTTCCTATGCAGTTAAGTACTCAGTCTCGTGCTTAGGTCTAGACTTGGGCTTCTTCACTCGAGCAGCAACTTGCTTGCCGCTCTTTTGAAGTTCCCTTTCTTCCTTTGCCATTTTCCTTGAGACTAGTGGTCTTGTCAACCATCAACACTTGATGTTTTTCTTGATTTCTACCTTCGCGATTTTAGCATCGCGAAGAGCTCGAGAATCTTTTTCGTCATCCCTTGCATACTATTAGTTCATCACGAAGTTCTACTAACTAAGTGATGGTGACTAGAGAATTCATCAATCACTATCTTATCTGGAAGATTAACTCCCACTTGATTCAAGCGATTGAAGTACTCGCATAATCTGAGCACATGCTCACTAGTTGAGCGATTCTCCTCCATCTTTTAGCTATAGAACTTGTTGGAGACTTCATATCTCTCAACTCGGTATTTGCTTGAAATATTAACTTCAATTCCTGGAACATCTCATATGGTCCATGACGCTCAAAACGCCTTTGAAGTCCCGATTCTAAGCCGTTAAGCATGGTGCACTAAACTATCAAGTAGTCATCATATTGAGCTAGCCAAACATTCATAACGCCCGCATCTGCTCCTGCAATAGGTCTGTCACCTAGCGGTGCATTAAGGACATAATTCTTCTGCGCAGCAATGAGGATAAACCTCAGATTACGGATCCAATCCGCATCATTGCTACTAACATCTTTCAATATAATTTTCTCTAGGAACACATATAAAAACATAGGGAAGCAACAACGCGAGCTATTGATCTACAACATAATTTGCAAAATACTACCAGGACTAAGTTCATGATAAATTAAAGTTCAATTAATCATATTACTTACGAACTCCCACTTAGATAGACATCTCTCTAGTCATCTAAGTGATTACGTGATCCAAATCAACCAAACCATGTCCGATCATCACGTGAGATGGAGTAGTTTCAATGGTGAACATCACTATGTTGATCATATCTACTATATGATTCACGCTTGACCTTTCGGTCTCCGTGTTCCGAGGCCATATCTGTTATATGCTAGGCTCGTCAAGTTTAACCTGAGTATTCCGCGTGTGCAACTGTTTTGCACCCGTTGTAGATGGACGTAGAAATTATCACACCCGATCATCACGTGGTGTCCGGGTACTACTGAACTTTGGCAACGGTGCATACTCGTGAGAACACTTCTTGATAATTTTAGTGAGAGATCATCTTATAATGCTACCGTCAATCAAAGCAAGATAAGATGCATAAAGGATAAACATCACATGCAATCAATATAAGTGATATGATATGGTCATCATCATCTTGTGCTTGTGATTCCATCGCCAAGCACCGCCATGATCACCATTGTCACCGGTAGCGACACCTTGATCTCCATCGTAGCATCGTTGTCGCCTCGCCAACTATTGCTTCTACGACTATCGCTATCGCTTAGTGATAAAGTAAAGCAATTACATGGCGTTGCATTTCATACAATAAAGCGACAACCATATGGCTCCTGCCATTGCCGATAACTCGGTTACAAAACATGATCATCTCATACAATAAAATATAGCATCACGCCTTGACCACATCACATCACATCATGCCCTGCAAAAACAAGTTAGACGTCTTCTACTTTGTTGTTGCAAGTTTTACGTGGCTGCTACGGGCTGAGCAAGAACCGTTCTTACCTACGCATCAAAACCACAACGATAGTTTGTCAAATAGACTCCGTTTAACCTTCTCAAGGACCGGGCGTAGTCATACTCGGTTCAACTAAAGTGAGAGAGATGACACCGCGGTCACCTTTAAGCAACGAGTGCTCGGAGTGGTGAAACCAGTCTCGCGTAGCGTCGGCGTAATGTCGGTCCGGCCGCTTCATCTCACAATACCGCTGAACCAAAGTATGACATGCTGGTAGGCGGTATGACTTGTATCGCCCATAACTCACTTGTGTTCTACTCGTGCATATGACATCAACGCATAAAACCAGGCTCGATACCATCATTGGGGAACGAGTAATTTCAAAAAATTCCTACGAACACGCAAGACCATGGTGATGGCATAGCAACGAGAGGGAGAGTGTCCGTCCACGCACCCTCGTGACCCGAAGCGAAGCGTTATAACAACGCTGTTGATGTAGTCGACGCCTTCACGATCCGACCGATCCAAGCACCGAACGTCGGCACCTCCGAAGTTCTGCACACGCTCAGCTCGATGACGATCCCGGACTCGATCCAGCAAAGTGTCGGGATGAGTTCCGTCAAGACGACGGCGTGGGACGATGTTGATGCTCCACCGACGCAGGGCTTCGCTTAAGCTCCGCGACGATATGACTTCTCCGCGCAGGCTTCGCCTAAGCTCTGACGATATGACCGAAGTGGAATATGGTGGAAGGGGCACCGCACACGGCTAAGGAACGATCCGTAGATCAACTTGTGTGTCATGGGGTGCCCCCTGCCCCGTATATAAAGGAGCAAGGGAGGAGGTGGCGGCCTAGGAGGGGCGCCAAGGGGAGTCCTACTCCCACCGGGAGTAGGACTCCTTCTTCTAGTCCAACTAGGAGAAGGGGAAAGGGGGAAGTGGAGAAGGAAGGAGAGGTGGGCTGCGCCCAAACCCCTTGTCCAATTCGGACTGGGCTTGGGAGGCGCGCGCCACCTCCTGGCTCCTTCCCACTAAGGCCCATTAAGGCCCAATACTTTTCCCCGTATTCCTCAGAACTCCCCAGATACTCAAAAATACCCAATCACTCGAACCTTTCCGAACTCCGAATATAGTCATCCAATATATCGATCTTTACGCCTCGACCATTTCGAGACTCCTCGTCATGTCCCCGATCTCATCCGGGACTCAACTCCTTCGGTACATCAAAATCATAAACTCATAATATAACCGCATCGAAACCTTAAGCGTGCGGACCCTACGGGTTCGAGAACTATGTAGACATGACCTAGAACTATTCTTGGTCAATAACCAATAGCGGAACCTGGATGCCCATATTGGCTCCTACATATTCTACTGAAGATCTTTATCGGTCAAACCGCATAACAACATACTTTGTTCCCTTTGTCATCGGTATGTTACTTGCCCGAGATTCGATCGTCGGTATCCAATACCTAGTTCAATCTCGTTCTCGCAAGTCTCTTTACTCGTTCCGTAATACATCATCTCATAACTAACTCGTTAGTTACAATGCTTGCAAGGCTTAGGTGATGAGTATTACCGAGAAGGCCCAGAGATACCTCTCCGACAATCGGAGTGACAAAACCTAATCTCAAATACGCCAACCCAACATGTACCTTTGGAGACACCTGTAGTACTCCTTTATAATCACCCGATTCGTTGTGACATTTGGTAGCACCCAAAGTGTTCCTCCGTAAACGGAGTTGCATAATCTCATAGTTACAGGAACATGTATAAGTCATGAAGAAAGCAATAGCAACATACTAAACGATCATGTGCTAGGCTAACGGAATGGGTCATGTCAATCACATCATTCTCCTAATGATGTGATCCCGTTAATCAAATGACAACTCATGTCTATGGCTAGGAAACTTAACCATCTTTGATTCAACGAGCTAGTCAAGTAGAGGCATACTAGTGACACTATGTTTGTCTATGTATTCACACATGTATTATGTTTCCGGTTAATACAATTCTAGCATGAATAATAAACATTTATCATGAAATAAGGAAATAAATAATAACTTTATTATTGCCTCTAGGGCATATTTCCTTGAGAAGCATTACCACGCCTTTACCACCAGCTTGGACCGACGAGACCGAAAACTTGAAGCGGGCGGTCGGTGTTGTTGAACCGGCTGCGCCAGATTACCTCACGCTGGTCCGAGCAGCCGATTGTGTGGAGCGAGAGGACCATCCTCCTCGGGTTTACAATCCGGGTCATTGGCCTGGTAGTGGCACCCTGTAGGAGGGTACAAGTTTACCAAGGTTCTTATGGATGGAGGAAGCAGCATCAACATCCTGTACTACGAGACTTTCCGCCGTATGGGGTTAACTGATAGGCATCTTAGGCCATCCAGCACAGTGTTTCACGGAGTGGTGCCTGGTAAGTCGGCGTACCCGGTCGGTAAGATAGCTCTGGAGGTGACCTTTGGAGACGAGCATGACTCCAGAACAGAAACGTTGACATTTGAGGTGGTGAAAATTCAAAGCCCTTACCACGCCCTCTTCGGGCGGCCGGCTTATGCTAAGTTCATGGCACGGCCCTGTTATGTTTACTTACAGCTGAAAATGTCGGGTCACAAAGGAACGATAACGGTTCATGGAGCCGCGGATCGCTCTGGAGTGCGAGGAAGGTGATGCGGCTTAAGCGAGTCGGTTTGTGCCACGGAAGAGTTAAAGTATTATAAAGATAATGTTGATCCGGCGGATATGACCCCTTTGAAGAAGCCAACTACAGAGCATGATCCGGACTTGAAGTTCAAATCGGCGGCTGAGACGAAGCTTGTTGATTTTGTGCCCGCGATTCGTCCAAGCAGTTCACCATCGGTGCCAACTGGATCCTAAATAGGAAAGCGCGCTCATCGAGTTCATCCGTGAGAATCGGGACATTTTGCATGGAAGCCTTCGACATGCCGGTGTACCGAGGAACTCGCTGAGCACACTCTTAATGTTGACCCAAATGCAAACCGGTAAAACAGTTTCTTTGCGGTTTAATGAGGAAAGGCGCAAAACCATCGGAGAAGAAGTTGCTAGGCTTTTGGCAGCAGGGTTTATCGTCAAGTCTTTCATCCAGAGTGGCTTGCTAACCCGGTTTTGGTCCTTAAGAAGAATGGCACTTGGCGCGTGTGCGTGGATTACACAGATCTTAACAAAGCTTGTCCAAGAGATCCTTTCGCCCTCCCGCATTGACCAGATCATTGATGCAACGGCGGGTTGTGAGCGTTTGAGCTTTCTGGATGCGTATTCCGGTTATCATCAGATTAAGATGGCGGTTAAGGACCAGGAGAAAACGGCGTTTATCACCCCTTTTGGAGCTTTCTGCTATGTGTCCATGCCTTTTGGGCTCAAGAGCGCCCAAGCAACTTATCAGCGTTGCGTACAGAATTGTTTGCATGAACAGATCGGCCGTAATGTGCATGCTTATGTGGATGATATCGTGGTGAAATCAAGGCAGAAGGAAACATTGATTGAGGATTTAAAGGAAACCTTTGACAACTTGCGGGTGTACAAGATGATGCTCAACCCGCCAAGTCGTCTTTGGTGTTCCGGCAGCAAATTGTTGGGTTTTCTCGTGTCCAACCGGGATTGAGGCTAATCCGAGAAGATTACAGCTATCACCTCCTTAGCTAAGACAAAGTGCATCAACGATGTCCAACGTTTGGCAGGCGGATTGCTGCGCTAAGCCGGTTTATCGATCGCCTAGAGAGAAGGCCATTCCTTTGTACCAGATCTCAAGAAGACGGATCAATTAAATGCGAGCTCACCACCGATGAGGCATTGAGGATTTAAAGCGGCAGTGCCAACCCGCCGTTCTTGCTGCCCCTATTGACGAGGAGCCGCCTCGTTATATGTTGTTTGCTAATGCCAGGCAGTGAGTGTGGCCATTGTGGTGGAGCGCAAGGAGGCGGGGAAGGAGTATCCGGTTCAGCGCCGATTTACTACATCAGCGAGGTTCTCATCGAATCTAAACAAAGATATCCGCATTGGCGTAAGCTGGTATATGGAGTTTTTATGGCAAGTCGGAAGCTGAAGCAATATTTCCAAGGGCACCCCATCACGGTGGTCGATTCGGCTCCTTTGGGCGATATTATATCGAACCGGAAGCGATCGGCGGATTGCTAAGTGGGCTATAGAACTTGGGCATACGGTTTAAAGTATGTGCCCAGACGGCCGTAAAATCTCGAGCACTTGTGGATTTCATTAACGATTGGGCGGAGTTGCAAGCGCCCGAAGAGAAGCGGATCACACCTATTGGACCATACATTTTGATGGGTCCAGCAATTGGAAGGCTCGGGGTGGAGTCGATTAACTTCCCCACGAGGTGACAAGTTCTGTTATGTTCTCCGCCTAATGTTCCTTGTACTAACAATGCAGCTGAGTATGAAGCTTTGCTCCATGGTCTCCGGATGGCCAAGGAAATGAATCTCAGCCGGGTTAAATGCTTTGGTGACTCGGACTTGGTGGCCCAAAGTATCCGCACTTGGGACTCCAAAGATCCACTCATGGCTGCATATCGTCGGGAAGTGGATGTTGTTGCGGGACATTTTAAAGGATATCGTGGACCATGTGGATCGTCGGAAGAACGGCGGTGATGCTTTGAGCCGGCTGGGTTCCCAGCGTAAACCGTCCCGCCTAACGCTTTTCCTTGATGTGCTGCACAAACCGCCGCTTAAGCTTCTGATGAAATTGATTTGGCTATCCCTGATCCGGAGGCTCAATTGGTGGCGGCCTTGCATGTCATTCCGGATTGACACTCCTTATTTGGCATACATGAACCGGGCGAGTTACGGAGGATGAGACGTTGGCCCGGCAGATAGTTCGCGGTCTAAGTCTATGACCATTGTTAATGGCGAGTTGCACCGTCGCAGTGTGTCGTATGCGTTTCAGCGTTGTGTGTCCCCTCAAGAGGGCTGTGAGATATTGCGAGAGATTCATGAAGGGATTGTGGTCACCACGCGGTTCAAAATCCTCGTGGCCAAAGCATTCCGCCATGGTTTCTATTGGTTGACCGCCCATGCCGATGCGGAGGATCCGTCGACGATGTGATGGTTGCCAAAAGTTCTCCAGCGCGTGCCCATGTGCCAGCCAAGAATTGAGGATGATTCCAATTGCTTGGCCGCTTTGCGACTTGGGGTCTGGATATGGTTGGACCTTTCAAAAGGTCCAAGGACAAAAAGACCCACCTGTTGGTAGCGGTGGATAAATTTACCAAGTGGGTCGAGGCAGAGCCTGTTGGCAAGTGTGATGCGGCCACGGCGGTTCAGTTCATCAAACGGGTGATTTTCCGGTTTGGGTTTCCACACAGTATCATCACGGACAATGGCACCAATTTATCCAAAGGAGCTATGAAGGAATTTTGTGAACGAGAGCACATCCGGCTTGATGTTTCTTCCGTAGCCCACCCGCAATCCAATGGTCAAGCGGAACGAGCTAATCAGGAAATTTTGAAAGGTATCAAACCCCGGCTTATGGTCCCTTTAGAGAGGACGCCGGGTTGTTGGGTGGAAGAGCTACCATCGGTGATATGGAGTATAAACACTACCCCCAACCGATCCACTGGATACACGCCGTTCTTTATGGTCTATGGAGCAGAGGCGGTCCTCCCCAGTGATATCCGTCACGACTCGCCTCGAGTAGCAGCTTATGTTGAGGCAAATAGCGAGGCAGCACGGCAAGATAATTTGGATCGACTGGACGAAGAGCGCGATATGGCAGCCGCTCGTTCGGCGATCTACCAAAGGATCTTCGTCGGTATCACAGCCGGCGGTTAAAACCAGAACCTTCGTGAAGGAGACTTAGTGCTGCGGCTCATTCAAGATCGAAAGATATGCACAAGCTATCCCCACCTTGGGAGGGCCTTTTGTGGTCAGCAAGAATCTATACAACGGGTCCTACTATCGATTGATGTTCGAGAGCGAAAGGACTCACGACGCCGAGGAGGAGACCAACAGCCGTGGAACATAGCTCATCTTCGGCCTTATTACACCTGAGCCATTGGCTCCACTTATGTACATATCAAGACAATGTATATATTATGAATAAAGGCAATAAACCGGATCCTCGGCTAACGCGGGGCATCTGTTCTGTAAAAAAAACCGGTTCGGGTACATGGAGATGTTGTCGTGAAGCGGGCTCCGGTTTAACCCTTGGCCTTGTTTTCAGAAACTTTTGTCATTTGGGGGCTTGGTCGTATCCGAACCAATGCAACGCCTCTTGGCAGGCGAAAGCCACCAGATCATTTGGGGACATGGTCACGTCTGAACCAGTCACGCCTCTTGGTCGGCCTAAGGCCATAGAATCACTTGGGGCTTTGGTCGAACCCAACCATTGCAATGCCACTTGATCGGCATCATGCCACGAGTTCGATTGGGGACCTGGCTGACTTGAACCATCGCTACGCCAGATAGGGGCTTGGTCCGTCCGACCATGGTAACACCATCTGATCCGGCTCAGTACAGCCTTTTCTTGCAACACGGTTTTTTCTCATTGATTTTGCTTCTATGTGGTTTTGATACCAATCATTTGGCTTTTGTCGGCCTTCTTAAACCGACAAAATTTTTATTAAACCGGATTTACGTTGTCGATACGTTTTTAAACTGGCGATTTTGTTCCGGTTTGATTTTACTGTTAAACATCCCATTGTGGAGTAACAGGGGGCTTATCATGCCCGACACGATTTACACGGTAAATCGGTCTTATACACACAGGGATTGCTCTCCTTTGACGGTGATGGTTTATAAGACCTCCGCTTCGGGATTGGCTAAAGCCAACTGTGTGCCTGATGCTGGCAGTCTGGCTAGAGGTGTAAACCGCCATGGCGGTTTAAGAACTTGCGATTGCAGGCAAAATATGTTGCAGGATTTACTACAAAAGCCAACGGATCTAGCACCGCCGTGCAAAAGTTTACAGACTGAGGTTGTACCGGCATTGTTCAATGAAAGACACTTGCTATCCTATTACAAAGCCTTTCGAGGCCCGGCGTTTCACGCGGAGTTATGCCTTGAAGCTTTGGATATGTCGCCCGGCTTGACGGATTACGCTGCTTCACCGGGTTGGCGCGAGGTGGAGGGGACGGCGCCTGGCGTCGGTTCAGCTTCTTCTTCTTCCTCACCCAAAGCCCGGAAGTCATTGGTAGACCAGTCAATCCGGGTTAAGGCCTGAAAGACAGCTTCTTCACTTATCAGCTCAGCCGGATCAACGTCAGGGGCGTAAGTGTGCTTACGGATTGGAGGAATCAGCTCGCACTTCCGGATGACAAATTCCACCCGCTTGTTGTTTGCGTCATAAAAGAGCGGTGAACCTCCAGATTGGCTTCAGCCGCAGTTGACTTGCTAACGGACGATTTCTTTGTAATCCGCTTGAGGCATCGTTATCAAAGGCTTCACCGCTTTCTTGGCGCTGGGAAAACCTTTAGCTACGTCAGACGGATCAAGATCCGCTATCCATGCCTTGGCACGAGTCAGAGCCAGTAGGGTGCCGGCCCGGGCTGCGGATCGCTTCATCTCTTCAAGCTGTCCCGGAATCATGGACAGCCGGTCCAGCGTCTCTCTGATCAGGGATGGCGCCGTGTTGTCATATGAGGTGGCGCATATGACCCGCTGGGCGCCGGTATATAGCTGCTCGATCAGGGTGTACGAAGCCTTGAGCTTTTTCCGCACGTCAGAACCCAGATGAGCGATACGCTTGCCTACACCAGGTTTAGACAGCTCAAGTTAAACCGGCGGAAGCGTTAACACAGGCATATTCAGTGTAAATTTGCTTACCAAAGACGGCAGAGGTCATGGCATGCACTTGGCGTTTGAGTCCGGTAAGCTCTTCAGTCACCGGTTTAAGGGCCGCCTCAGCTTCCTCCGCCCGTTTTATTAAACCGGCTTTCTCGGTGTCCCAGTTGACCCGCTCGGATTTATACCACTCCTTCAGCTGTTCCATAGTGGTAAGGGCAGTTTTTAGCTCATCCTTGGCTTTGGTGGCTTCTGCTATTTGAGTTTCTAGATTGTTTCGGAGGTCCTTGAGTTGCACAGCTTGTTGGTGTATTTCATTCTGATGACAAAGGAAGCGTGTTAGTGGTTTCATTATACAAGTCCCAAGCTTAATACAAGTATTCAACTTGGCACTTGGGGGCTAATGGCTAGTTGATCTCAATTTGCTATGAAGAGAAACACCTTAAGTCCCGGTTTAACTTTGCAAAGTTAAACCGACCCTTGGGGGCTACTATGCAGTTAAAATATAAGAGAGGTCAGCTCATTACCTCATAGCGGTCCTTCATGCGGTTTACTAGACCGGCTTCAAAGTCGCGGCTTGTGTAAAGGCGGTTCGAAGTCGAATGAAGCTCTTAGGCGAGAAATTGTCGTAGTCGACATATCAGTTTTCCCCTTGTCCTTGCTCATAGTAGTGGAACTTTCTTTGATGCTGTGCTTTGCTAAAGCGACCGGTTGGCTAGGAGCAGTGTAGCCAGTACCTGTCACAATAACATCGCCATTTTTAGCGGTCTTGTTTGGGCTTGATGTCGTTTTGCTCGCTCGGCGGTTCATCAGCCCACGACCCGCTTTCGGCGACGGGTTTGATGGAGCAGGCTGTGAGGTTTCCACTTGGACCTCCGGTTCAACTTCTGGCGGGTCAGCAGTATCATCTTTGTACAACTCGCCAGAGCTTTCCTTGGCGGCTTCAGGATTTTCGTGTGGTTGTTCTGGGGTTTTTTCCGGATCAACATCCGGAGTAGGATCAAGAGTTTTCGCTTTCTTGCTCAAGCGAGCCTTGGTGCTGCAATATTCAGAATTGGATCAAGACAAATTGACCAAGGTGATGGTAAATCGAATTGATGGACAGCAATTACATACCTGCGGCGATGTTCGGCGGTGGCGGTTGTGTGGTGGATGAACCGCCGACGAGTTGGAAGAGGCCGATAATTGGGTCGACGGATTGAGAGGACATCGGAAGAAACCTTTAAGGGATAACGCTTTTCAGGAGAGCAAGTCACCTCGGGCGACGCTTCCGGGTTGGTGTGTCCGTAAACCGGATGAGGTAATCCGTTGGCCACTCTGCCGGGTTGTACGGGCGCTCTTCACCTCTTGTGTCTTCAAGGAAAGATTTGGATTCAAGTAAGCACAGAATGATATTTTTCACTTTCCGAACGGTAGCGACGAATTCTCTTAACCGGCGCAAGGTCGGATTCGAAAGAAAGAAGGATTACCTCAACAGGATCGGCATGACTGGCTTCAGCATCATCCTGGGAAGAAAATTGTCAGTAAAAGAAGGTAAAGGGGCCAAGCATATGCAGGAAGAAACACAAGGCGAAAAGTCGGTTTACCTCAGCTTCTGATTCTTCGTCCTCCGGCGGATCAGAGGACTCGGCGGTCTTCTTCTTGCCTGTTTTCTTAGTGGCCTTGGACTTTACACGCGGCGCCCGAACCGGTTTGGTGCGTTTCCAGAAGGAGCTGTCAGCCTGAGAAGTAACAAGGGTTAGCGTATATCAACAGAGTATTAAGGCCTGAAAGGTAGTGAGTAGAGCTTACCGCCGGCGGTTTGTTGGCGGCACAAAATGGAGCCAACCCGGTTAGGCTGCAGACGGAGATTGGCTCATCGAGCATCTTTTTGACGATCTCGGTGACCTCCTGTTCAGTTATGGGCAGCTCGTGACGCCTTTGAGGATCTTTGAGGCTGCCGGTGTACTCGTGCATCAATCCGGGCCGGCGGCTTAGTGGCAAAACGCCCCAAGAAACCCAGCAGCGCACAAGATCCACGCCGGTTAGGCCATTGGCCATTAGAGCCCGGAGCTAGATTATTTGCGGTGCGAAGTTCTTCCGTTCAGGCGGTTAAGCGAAGGCGATGGATGCCGGTTGTTGAGCGGTGAGAACGGTAACCCGGCAAGGGTTTTCGTTGGCGAGGCGATGTTCGGCAATAGAACCAGGTTTGGTTCCAATCCTTTGGATGGCTGTGGTGCTTGGCGTGAGGAAAATCGACTTCCTTCCTCTTCGGATTGAAACGCGCCCAGCTCGTGTTAGGACCATCCGAAAATTCTGTGCGACGGTTCAAATGGAAAAATCCGGAACAACTCCACGATGGTTCTTCTTGAAGATAGACTTCACGAAGACTTGAAAGTTGCATATGTTTGACACAGAATTCGGGCCGATATCCTGCGGATGGAGTTGCAAGCTGGCAAGGACGTCCCGGAAAAACTTTGAACCGGGCGGGCAGAACCCCCGGTCTAGGTGCTGCATAAACACAATTACTTCTCCGCTTCATGCTCGGTGAAACTCGCCCTCGGAACACGCCAATGGAGGACATTTTTGGAGCTAAACCGCCAGTGGTGACATAGCCGTTGAGCTGCGTTTCAGTGATTTTGGACCGGACCCAGTTGCAAGCGGAAAATTGAGGAGCCATTCCGGAAGATTAAAGCTGCGAAAGAAAGGAAGAAAACGGTTCACCATTGAACGGGTCAGGCGTTACGGATATTGTTAAACCGGCAATTCAGCAGCCGGCTTCCCATTCCGGTTTAACTAAGGACTAATGGAGTGACGGATTAGCTATCAAAAGTTAAACCGCCAGAGGAGGCAGAGCTGAAAAAGTTGCTAAGTGTAGATAGAAACAGGTTTCCCACGCAAATGAAAATAATCTAGATCTACCGGAGTTCAGTAAGGAAAATTTCTCGACCTATGCGAACCTCCTACAAAGACAGAAAGGTTCGGGCATGATAAAGTAAAGGATCTGAATGAAGGGAAAATGCATAGAGTCGGATAAACGGCGAAAGCAGCCACTTGCACAGGATGAGTGGTACTGCTGAGCCGTACGGCCATGGCGGAGCTAGTATGAAGAACTGGCACGAACGCTTACGAGCTATGAGACGAACAGAGTTCTCAGATGAGATCTAGGGTTTGAAGGAAACCTTACGACGAAAGGGAACCGCGGAGGAGCGCCAAACTCGTAAGATCAGGTTGATGCAGCGGCTGGCGTGAAGCGTCGGTCGAAGGTTGAGGGCGACGGCAAGAGCTTGAGGTCGGTGGTCGCGAGGAAGAAGAAGAGAGGAAGGAGAAGAAGAGATGGCCCGACCGGTCTATTTATAAGGGACCGAGTAATCAACGGGCGCGAATCGAGGAGTCAAAAGCGGAAGGTGCAGCGGCCGCCTCGATTCCCGGATAGCCTTAATGAGGGAATCTTCTGTTTGGATTTCTTTGTTCAAAATGACGTCGGGGTGCCCCGACACGAAGATCGAGGATGATGTCACGGCGGTTCAAGCGGATGGTGGTTTACTGAGAGGAGATCAAGAGTTGCTGAAGATGTAGAAGATTAACTGAACCGGTTCAAGTCAATCTGGGGCCTAATGTTGGGGATACAACTACGGAGTGTGAACCGCCCGGAAGGGCGGTTTACCCTCGTTCATGATCCAGCCCATATGGAGGCACGGAGCCCAGAGGCGAATTAAGGTTTATACATGTAAACCGCCTTAGTGTTGTAGCTTGTATTGTAAGACAAGAAAGGTGAAACCAAGCCGGACTCTTGTATGAGCCGGATTGGGATTCTCAGAAACCGCCAAGGCGTCAACCCGTGTATATAAGGGGCGACCGGCGGCGAGTTAGGGACGAGAATTGAGGCTAAGGCAAAGCTATTGCTCCTAGTCGCGAAACCATATCAATCACACCACAACGGGCGTAGGTTTTACCTTCATCGAAGGGGCGAACCAGATAAATCCCGTGTCTTGTCTCCGCTTTAACCCCTCTAGGTTAACCCGTACGATGGCCCTGCGACTAAGTCCTTTCATGAGGACATCTGCCGTGACAATTCCACGACACACAACTTTCCATTTCACTCTCATTTTTCTCCCGTGCGACGGATCCACCCAACGCAATCGATGAGTTTTTGTTAGAGAGAAGCAGTAGTGGTGGCTCGACTTGGATCTCAAGGGCCAGGAGCATGGCAAGGAAGGAGGGCATCCCACCCGACACCGGCAGCTAACATCTCATGGATTGAGTGACTATAATCGTCTGGGTAGGAAACTCAAAGAACATAAGAGTAGTGTTGATCATTTAAGAAACATGAATACATGAAATGAACTTAGATTGATTCTAAGAAAAAAAAATCAAACAATTGATGATGACATGAACGAGAAATTGCAGAGTAAAAGGAGCGTTGGAGACATGTTTGGTGAGAATAGTTTTTGTTGTGAAGTTTCTTCCAAACTTAATGTGGCTTTTTGAGAATCAAATGAGAAGTTGTGTATCAAGATAATAATTGTGATTTTCTGGGCATGATTGAAATGATTGCTGAATTTGATCATGTGATGCAAAAACGCATTAGGCACATTAGAAATAATTAAATTTGTCATCATTATCTAGGCCACAATATTCAGAATGAGTTAATTTCAGTTTTTATTGATGTTAAGAGAAAGGTTACCTTAAAGATCATCAAGGATGTCAAGTGTTTCTCTACTGTCATGGATTGTACCATGGGTGTGGGCCATGAAGAACAAGTGACTCTAATTGTGCGTTGTGTGAACATGTCAAGTAACTTTCCGAGAGTGGAGGAGTTTTTCCTAGAGTTCTTAAAGGTTGATGACATTTCTGAATTGGTGGTTTTAAGGTATTCATGGATGCATTGGGTTCTCTTGATTTGGACATCTCTGATATGAGAAGTCAAGATTACAACATTGGTTCCAATATGAACGGAAAAGGCAAAGCTGTTCAGAATCATTTGCTTGAAATTAACACAAAGCATTATATATGCCATGTGCATGTCATAGTTTGAGTCTCACTCTTTGTGATATGGCAAAATCTTGCAAACAAGCTATTGCATTCTTTAGTGTTATCACAATGGATATACATATTATTTTCAGGTTCTACTCGAGGGGGCAGGATTTTCTTGAGAATGTTCCAAAACTTACTGTCAAACCTTTGTCTAGTACCCATTGGGAGAGTGTAATAAAGATCGTGCAACCTATCGGGTTCCAAAATCCCCAAATAAGACCAACCTTGGAGGAACTAAAGGAGGCTTCTACTAATGACCCATCAGCAGTAAGTGATGCTCAATCTTTCATTGGTGCACTTGAGGATTTTGAATCTTCAGTTGGTATAGTTATCTGGTAAGGTGTTTTGTTGTCTGCAAATATGGTGAGAAATTTTTTACAGGAAAATATTGTGTGCATCATGCTACTCTCAAACACATTGAAGAGGTCATCTCATATTATGAGGAGTACGAAAGTGAAGGCTTTAATTCTAGTACTGAGATTACAAAAGTTGTTGCATTTAATATGGACATAGGACCAAAATTTCCAACAAAACGTCAAAGAAAAGGGAAGAAGCAATTTGATGAAACTATTGATCAAGTTGAAGAAATACAACTACCGACTATGGAATCCTTCAGAGTTACTTTCTAGTATTTGTTGACATTGCAATTATCTCATTGACTGGTCAATTTGAGCAGCCGAAAGAATTTGATAGTAATCTACCAAAATGTTTGGTTTCTTATTCAACTCAAAAATTATGAAGTCCTTGCATGCTAGTAATCTACTAAAATGTCGCACCACTTTTGCAGAAGCTTTTTTCTCATAATAATTCATCTGATGTTGATCTTGGTGATTTTTCTTTGAATTAGAGGTTTTGCAACTAACTTTGCCAGATGCTTTGATGTCAGCTTATGAGATTCTTCATTTTGTTACAGATGTAGATTGCTATCCAAATGTTTCCGTTGCCTATCGGATCCTCTTAACGGTACAAGTGACAATAACCTCAACTGAAAAAGGTTTCTCTAAAATGAAACTACTGAAAATTGGCTAAGGTCAACTATGTTACAAGCAAGATTGAATGGCTTGGCTATGTGCTGTATTGAGAAGGATATCTTGTACAACAATGATCCATGTTGTCCTTAACGACTTTGTGTCAAGAAACATCCGAAGAAGCTTTTTTGTAAAGCATTGAAGCATTATTGTCGATGGAGTCACTGAAATTTGGTTCTTATTTGAGGTAATCATACTAGTTCCCTTTTGATAATGCTCAACTATCATTATTACACGTCACAAACTAAAAATATGTGGTTGAAGGTTGACTCTTAATACTTTGCAAGTGAAACTAGACACATATATGCAGATATATACCTACACACAGAGAGAGGTATATACAGCCTTAAGGACCCATATCTCAACTTCACCCTAGGGCCTTCCAAAACATAGAGCCAGCCGTGGGAGGGTGTATCTTTCCCACGACATTAATTAGGCTTAACAAAATAGAGAGGAAAAAAACACCATCTCGGCATCGCATCAAAGATTTGGACGGACGGAGTAAAATTTCCCGGAAGAGGTGGTAAAGAAACAAGATGGAACCAAAGCGTAGCCTACCAAAAATGAAAAAGAAGGCACTAATGGATGTGTATCCTTAAAGGCGTGCTCTGCTTTTTTCTTTCCCTCCATTATGTAAGATTTAGACAGCACTCATTTACATCCTTAACCTCGGGAAAAACAATGGATGGATCAGTGCTACCAACCAGCACACTTGGCGTGTGACAGAATAAACTCTTTGCCTGCCCCTCAGTTTCATTAGCTAACTTCTATAGGAAACAGAGAATCAGGACCGACCGTACGTGAGGAGCTGTTATGGCACCCACATGCCATACTTTCCCTCTTTTTAACTAAGCTTGTGGCCCGCCCCTTTTGACTAAGCTAACCGAAAGCGGAGTCCTTTGGACTCATCACTACCACTTGGCGCAACATCTCCCTGTCCATTTAGGCCGCAGTCCCAGTTCAAGCAAGGCACAACACCGAACCATACAGACCAAGGCCCAGTGAAGATGGGGAACTTCCTCGCGCGCTTCAGCGAAGATGAGACCCCCGGCTCGCTCCCAAAAGATGAGACACCGGCAGCCGGCCTGCCGCCGGGCCGGCAGGGCACCAGCTTGGTCGGTCAGCTCCACGTCTTCGACGGACCGCCGCCCCGCGCCGATGACGGTTGGCCTACCCTGGCCAACGCCGGCAGGGCTGCCGGTGCCGCCTTTGCGCCCGGTCGCATCACCCCCTCAGGCTCAGGCTCAGGCTCCACCGCCTCACGCTTCCCCTCTCCATCCGCCTTTGCGCCCGGTCGCATCACCCCCTCGGGCTCAGGCTCAGGCTCAAGCTCCACCGCCTCACATTTTCCCTCTTCCTCCGCCTTTGCGCCCGGCGGCATCACCGCCTCAGGCTCCGGCTCTGCTTCCACCTCCACGGTATATTACGCCGGCCATAACGTTTGGCATGTGTTTGTTGTTATGTTAAATGGACAAAATATTGCATTTCTGTTATTTGTTCCGGTGAAATGTATACTTGACGTGGTAGACGAGATTGTTGTCAAACTTTTCAAACACTTTAGAAATATTTTGTGTAGCAGAAACATCCCAGTAAAAAATATATAGGACACTAAACATAAGTGCATCCCCTTCTTTACAATCCCACAAATCAAAGGAGTTTTTTTTTTTTTTGAAAACGAGGATCACTCCTAGCCTCTGTATCATTACGATGCACACAACCATTAAAACTTGAAGGAGTTAAATTTATATGTTTGCCAGCTATTTGTTATTTATCATTCATGTCTTTTCAAATTTATTTTTTGTTATTCCTATGCTTTTCAGAATATTTATCTATTACATTATCAAAATAAGATGCAAACAAACCACCATGTTCGGCCACATAGGTTAATATATTTATAACTTTGATAATATAAATTAATGGTTCAGATTTAAAATTTGATCCAACTAAAATATGTTCCTTTGACACACAAGGAAACCTCTCAAAAATCAAATTACAAGCATACACAACCTAGTGGCTAGGTGCAAGTCATATACCACTGGTCATGGCCACGGCAACACAGATTTGACACATGCTACCATGAAGATTCATTCATTGAAGGATCCAATGAACTTTGTGATCATCACCCTTGCATCATGATTTGGCGTCTTTTTTTTTCTAGAATACGCACAAGTGTGAGTATTATGCATTAAAGAGAGAGAAAGGGTGGAAGCACCGAGGCACCCAAGGTCCGCATACAGCGATTATGTTACAAACATGCCCACGACATCTCCACCGTCCCCGCAACACAAGTGGACTACTCACTATTGACCCACCTAGCAATCGCTCCCCACACCGTATCATACTCATCCCAAAGGAGACTGCCCCGCTGCCACGAACACCCCTCCACTTCTACCTTGGTTAAGACATTCCTTGCCGATGGTGTCGCCCCTTCAAAGATGATCGCATCGCAATGTTCCCACAACTCCCACATGACAAGTGTCAAAAAGGATTGGCGTCTCTGGCCTCACCATGAATGATCATGTTGCAATGCCACACCAAGCACACACAATCCATACCACAACAGGTGCCAATCTGTCACTACAAAGGCACCTCCAACTTCCGAACGACCATCACACGAGAAGTTGCAAGACTTACACACTAGCCAAAAGCCACTCCACAATTACCATTGGTGCATCCCGATGGTCATGGTGTGGGTCTAGATTATAACAACATACACTACTTAGACTGTTTATAGAAATCTGAGATATTCTGGAATAGTATTTGTCTTTATTGTGGCAGATAAAGAATAAAAAAAATTTATCCAAATTTAAATTCACAATGGGTTTCAATATAATAAGACAACCAGACGATATTTGGAGTTAATCTACTATATATTAAAAGTACATGCTGACATAAAAGCTATTGTATAGCTACATACATAAAACTTTGTATGTACTATTACCATGTCAGGTACAAAATAAACATATGGACATTGTTATGGTGTGTTTGAAAATGACAAAACAATCATTAGTTCAGCAATTAATGATGTTTCCCGCGTGTTATTTTATCTCTAGCATAGAGCATAACTTTTATTTTCTATTGCATACTATGAATATTCATGAAAACATAAATTTGTTGTGCATTTTTTTTACTTGCTAAATCTGAGTCCCTCACATTTGTGAGAGACATAATGTTGGTTTCAAGTAAAAGCAATTGTTGGATTTATTAATATGTAATATTCAACATAAATTGAAATGCAAGCATACCATTAAATACCGTTTGGACTTCAGTTAGATAAATATGTTGATAAGGTGAATCATGACATGATGACAATGTAGCAAAAATACATAATTTAGAGAGGATCTACCATACAATTTGATGAATGTGGTAAGATATAGCAAAGCTAGGCTTGTGGTAACAGGCACCTAGAGGCAGTATTTTGATAGTTTGAGTACTTCAATCAGGATGCAATAGAAAACAATTCATTTAGAGTCTCATTTAGGTCTTAGGGGGGATTAGTAGGATACCTTCCATGTCAAGTTCACAAGAACAAAATCTTAAAAGACACCAGCATAGTTGAGTTCAATAGGATGTCGCGATCTGTTTGGTTTAGTAAAAGGGGAATCATTAGTTATGGGTAAAGAGAAGACCAATGAAGTTTATGTCTCCCTATCTGAAATTTTCATTTTCTAAAAAATATTTTGTTCAGAGAAGAAATCTCACTTCATACAAATTAGCTATATTAAACATATCATACTACAACAATTTAGGAAGCATATAGCTTTGTTCTGTATATGGAATTCTTGATAATGAAAAATGAATTAAAACTTTGATTTTCATACAAATCCATGTGATATCCACAAATAACTAAATTAGAAACAATTCTATTTTAAAATATCATATTAGGTGAATAAATAATGCCTTTATATCTGAAATGGGAATAACATGTATAAAGAAATTAGTAATTCCATTTTTACGAACCCCTTGTGAAGTACTTAATAACTAATTTGCCATAAACTATATAGAGAAAATTCTTCATATTTGTTATTTTTTAAACAAAAGTATTTCCATACATAATATCATAATAAGAAAAAAAATACACGAACTCCATATACTATCCACAAAATAGCTGAAATTTTGAAATGCATGCTATCTTTTTATGGAAGTTATATGATAACTTAATGGCTAAAGTTATGCCCTGGAGACATGTCAAAAATTTAAAAATATATAGTATATATATATACACTAATGTATAGTAAATCTGGTAATGCATATGCGTGGGTCACTTAGCTAGTTCTATAAATTCAAGATGACTCACAAAGCGAAAACAATACTTGCATGCCAACAATTTTGATGGGACACCATGGGGTACTCTCAATTATTTAGCCCGTTGCCCATCATGGTTGCTGGTAGCTTATAGCTGATACCAAGAGATACTTGGAACCTCCGTGAAACCATAGGAACAGAAAACATATGAAACGATATGGCATGTACCTCAAATAATCCTATAGGAGTATAACATATAAATAGAGAAGACGTGTTGTTTGGTTTATAGGATAGTAAAAAATGATTTTTGTTTGTTTTGTTTTGTTTTTGAGTTAGTTTTGAATGAACTAGTCACTAGCTCATATTCACCCATACTTCCATGCGTGCATCTCCTTCTTGAATATCAAAGTCAAGCATGATGCCTTGATCATCCATCTGATGAAACAAAATATATTGAATGTTAACCTTAAAAAAATCTTGTCCCCCACCCAAAAAAAAAACATTGTATAAAATTTAAATGGTTGTAAACCAAAAAAACTGAGTTGTGTGGGAGGGCCTCACTATGTAATCTTATCCTATATTTACTTTTTTTTTACCAAGAATATAGGCTCATATCATGCTTTCCTTTCTCCAGGCAGCTCTTACAGTTGACGAGAAGAAAATGCAAGATGTGGCAGATTTCTGGTCTAGGATGAAGAAAGGCAAGCATAAACTGGATAGTTGGGATCTTACCTATCTAGAATGCAAAATCTTCTCTTGGTCTTTGGAGGACGTCCTCAACAAGGACCTTCTGAAGGAAAAGGTTGGGGATTCTCAACCATTACCTCGGACAAGCTATTTTATTCTACTTACAAATTCTTCCTGATATTTTCAAAATAGATTGCATTCTAGAGTTGCCCTAAGTCAAACTTTGTCAACATCGACCAAATTCATAGGAAAAAATAACAATAACTATGAAACCAGTAGGTATGATTTAGAAATTTATTTCATGGTGGATATAATGATACTAAATTGCTGCCTTGGATGTTGGTAATTTTCCAAATAAGTTTGGTCAAAATTTTAAAAGATTGAGTTAGGACAACTCTAGAATGCAACCTTGTTTGGAATGGAGGGGGTATATGATTTTTTTATGGAGGGAGGGGGTACAAGATTTACAATAAGGCAAACACGTATTGACAGCCCTGGCAGGTTTATGATGGAGGTTTTTTTTGTGGGGATTATGATGGAATTGCTATGTATAGTAAAACAATATATATTTTCTCGCATAATAAAAATGTGGTTATAAAATTTGTTTTCCACGGGATAAAAGTAACTACAATACATGATTTCTTTGGGTTATGGCAATTAGCACCAAGATCGTATTCTACATATAGTAGTGAAAAATGAAATCAGACCTGCCATATATATGTCAGAAAAAATGTTTTAAATGTTTTTTTTTGCAAAAAGGATCCAATCTATTATGAAAGTCCATTGGGAGTACAAAGCACCTCCAACATAATAAAAATTACATTGAGTTTCTGAGACCACGAACGACCACTTCTGTCGTCAGAAGGAGCCACTGACGGGCATTGTCGTCACTCCCCTATCGGAGCCGACTTCACCTTGTTGAGGACAGCCGGGAAGTCTTCGTGCACGTGCACCTAAGGACCAGTGGCCCTGAAACCTCATTCATCACCGTTGAACCCTTGAATAGATCTGAAGCACCTGACACCAAATCTCGCCACACGAGGAGGAACCCTAACCTCACCATCCCAAAGAGATGGCGGAAATCTATGCTGGAACTTCGTCGACTATGTCCAGACGGACAAACTCAAGGAGGAACGGAGCCAGAAAGACAAACTCGAAAAAGAAGCGTCGCCATCCCCCCAAGAACCGCACTTGTGAGGACTGGAAAATCCTAACATAAACCTCTAACTAGAACGTAGGCACTAGGATACCCCTCCTTGCCACCGACCACCGGGGCGGCAGACAAAGGGGAGGCAAATCTACGATCTTCACCCTATCCGCCAAGGATTAGGGAAGGAAACACTATGTACAACTATAACTATGATTTACTTGATATGGACAGTTTACCTGATTTTTAGAAGACACTTTTTCTGCTAAGTAATTGTTTGGAAACCGTTTTGGACATGACAATGAACAATATTTCACTCTTATGAGAAAGTTTGATTTTCAACCTAGACGCCGCTCAAACTCACAAAAAACACAAGCTTAAGGTTTAACTCTTTTTTTAGGGATCATGTTCTGACCTTTTATAAAGCCATGATACATAAAATCATAGCATTGACATATTTGGATGGCTAAGCCACGATAATGTGTTGTGGTGGCAAGGCACTAGGGAGCCCGTTCTTTCAAACAGTAATTACATACATAAAAAAAATCTTAATAGAAATATATGTGTGCAGATATATGTCCAGTATGTGTGTATAAAATTTCTTCAGCATTTATTTACATTTACGCACACAAAAAAACAGATAGGCGGTTCAAAATGGACTTATATTTTGGCCAAATTTTTGTCTTTTTTGTTTATCCTATAAATATTTTTATTATTTATTAAAACTTTACAAATACCCAGAGATACATCTTGACAGTTCTTTTAAAAAATACATTATATTTCTTTTGCAAAATATCGGGCTGCAAGAAGCCCATGAGCTGAACCTTCGCATGTGACTAAGGCATCACTGATAAGATGTGATAAGTCTTTCTCAAAAAAAAAAAGATGTGATAAGTGTACCCATTAGTTTCTCCATCCCCTACCACAGCAGTGAACGGAACCACGGAAAGAGGATCCTTTTGACAACCTTTTTGTGTCTCAAAATATGGATCAATATCATCATTAAATTTTATTTCCAAGCTACATTGGTAACAAAGCTCTGTCTAATGCGTAGGTTGTGCGAGCTGCCACGCTCCACATTCTTAAGCGGTAGTATTTCGCTAATCGTGACACAAATGTGGTGGTTCTATGCATTTTACTCCTTTCTCTCTCACATGTCGATTGGTAAGTGGATTGGTCACAGGCCATGGCGGAGCTTCACTAGGGCAAATTTTTTCTTTTTTTGAGGAATCACTAGGGCAAACCTGGGCCGTCGCCCCAGCAAAAAGGAAACAAAGTTACCCACAATAACATGGCAGCCCATAACTAATAAGGCCCACTAGGGCAAACCTGGACTGAGAGGGGAGCAGCTAAAAAAAAAGCAGCGACCGACCAGCTCTGTTCTCGCGCGGACTCGGCGTTGGTGAGCGGCGTGGGTGGGCGGGGGCAGATGCGTTCCGGCGTGGGGGGTGGCGGGCCACCGGCCGCGGGCGCCCGTAATCCAGACTGTCAGACGGCCAGAGGCATCAACGCCTCGCCGCGGCCGCGCTCAGGCATCAGGCGACGCCGGCGGGCCGCGCGCGGTGAGTCAGTGACCGGCAAGAGCAGTCTTAGCCTCCCTCTCCCCGTTTGTAGTTTTATCCGATTCAATTCCTAGTTTCCTGCTGCATTTTGATTAGTTGGGCAATTAGGTCAGATATTTTTTTTGCGGGAAATTAGGTCAGAGATTTTGCGCTGAATAAATTTGTGGTTTACAGCCTAGAGAACCGAAGCTAGCGGTAGTCAAGGGGCGGTTCACTCTACGAAACAGTAAGAAAATAAAATAGAGGTGAATGTGAAGCTAATGAACCAATGTCGACCAAATGCCCAGCCTGCTCCCTTGCTCTCCAGTTCGAGCATCAAAGTCATGAACACAATAATGCAACCAAAGCATGTCAGGACTCGTGACTCACTGAATCAGCTAGTCAGTTTAAGGGATACAGAAAGTCTTGGCTTGCAGGCTTGCAGCTGTTAAAGGGTTAACATTTGAGAAAGCATAGGCTTTGGGACACCCCCTTATCTAGCCATCCATTTCTTCATCAAGATCCGTGCAAGAACTTTTGTCTTTTTTGTTTCTTCCAAATAAAACAACATATGAACTTGAAACTTTGCATTACAACAAAACATTCTAAATAGAATGTGAGAAAAAATTTCAGTTTTTTTCATGAATTACATATATACTAAAAGTAATATTTTTTACTCAAAAAAGTCTCATTTTGTATATTTATGTCGGCCGAAAAAAATCTGAAAGTTTTTACCCACATTGTAGTAAGAATGTTTTGTTGTCCTGCAAAGTTTGAAGTTCGTATGCTGTTTTCGTTTTGAAGAAACCAAAAAGAGAAAATTTCATGTAGTCAGTTAGTTGTGTAGCACAGATCTCAAAGTAATATTGGAGGATAAGGAAATCCACGTTCGCTGTTAAAGTGGCTTACATCACAATCTTGTTCTTCTTTTAGTGTAGTCATACGTCTTGGCTTCCGAAGAAAAACATTGCAGCTTCCCCCCCCCCTCCCTCCTCCTGAGATTTCGTTCGAGCTCCACCACCGTACACAGGCAGTTCTTTCTAGCACTCGTGGTGACTTGTTTGTTATCTTTAAATCTCAACTGTTGGTATAAGAATAAGAAATGTTGCGGTTTCTTTTCCTATCGCATTTTAACAGCATAAAGACAGGTATATGAAAACTGAGTCGAATATTCGTGCGATAATAATGGCTGAACCACTTGGTCGTCCCAGGTGAAGAAAATACCCAAGGCATTCTCATCGCTGGAGCATTACCTGGATTCGTTTGCTGAGCCATTGGTCGAGGAAGTCCACGCGGACTTCCTCTCTTCGTTTGAGAGTTACCACCAAGCACCGTTCGTTCAGGTAACCAGGGTTCAGAAGCTCGACCATGGCGAGAAGTCCTCGGCCTTCTTCTTCTGTTTCCTGGCTGCCCGGAGAACATCATACACTCCCGCCAAGGACGACATCGTCGCCATCTCCTCCTCGAGGAAGGGCAAGCACCCGTCATCCTATGTCCTGGGTTCGGTCTGCAAGAGCTGGGAAGACGACGAGGATTTCCCAGCTGACTGCTATATCGTCAGGCTGTCGACGTCTGTTCCACCCGTGGAGGTCGACGGCGAAACGAATAGGCCCGTGGCCCCACTGTTCGTCTCGTCCCTCATGAACACCAAGACGTACAATCGCATCTGGACGTGCCTTCAGCTGGGGAAGACGAGCGGTCGGAAGAGAGTGAGCGATGCCGGTCTCGTGGATGCCATCTGGAGATACATCCCCTCAAAGGTAAGCTTTTCTTATGTAGTCTGCTATGATTCTTCATCACTGTCTTACCTTACCTGTAAATTTCTCTTTTCCACATGAAGGCAGTGGAAAACGACTCCCGGTCCAAAGCATCTCATCGGTCAACTGCCGCCGCCGACCTTGGGCTCGACAGGTTCAGGCTTAACGGGTCGCAGCTGAACGCAGTAGAGGACTCTGTTGCAGCAATGGGGAGCCCTTCTCCTTCCTTGAAGCTGATATGGGGGCCTCCGGGGACCGGCAAAACCAAGACCATCAGCACCATACTCTGGGCGATGCTGCTCAGGGGGCACCGGACGCTTACTTGTGCTCCGACCAACACAGCGGTGCTGGAGGTCGCGTCTCGAGTAGTCCAGCTTGTCCGGGAGTTCTCAAATGGTGGCAGCGGAGGCTGCTTCCTGAGTGACATCGTTCTGCTGGGAAACAATGAGAAGATGAAGGTAGAGGCCAGCCATGAGCTCTCCACGGTGTTCCTTGACCATCGCGTCGAGCGGCTTTCGCAATGCTTCTCGCCAAATGGAGGCTGGGGGCACTGCTTGCGTTCGCTGATGGATTTTCTTGCGGATCCTCTGAGCAAATACCAGCTGTACAGCGATAAAATTACCAAGGACCGTGAGGAGGAGGAGGAGAAGAAGAGGAACATTTCATCAAATGTACTAGATAAGAAGAACAAAAATATTGTTGCAAGATGCAATAAAGGGAATGGTCATGAAAAGGATAGTTGCAATAACGAAGGAGACGCGCAAGTGTTTTTTACCCTGTCATTCAAGGATTTCGTGAGAACCACTCACAAGGAACTCGCTCACAACTTGCGCCACTGCATCGAGACATTGCAGAATGATTTCCCAAGGGACCCTACGACGGCGCCGAATTTCTGGTGCATGTCCGAGGTGGTAGAAGTAACAAGAGTTCTCGGTGCGTTGCTAGACGCAGGTGCCGGCGACAGACACGAGGCATGGGTGAACGATGTCGGCGGTGCCTGCAGCCCGTGCTCTGCGAGCAGCGATCCTCCATGCAAGGAATGCAGATTTAGGAAAGCAAGGTCACTCTGTCTCGAACAACTGGAGTATCTGCGCAACAATCTGAAGCTCCCCGGCTACTACGACAAGCGACCAATTGAAATCTACCTGCTGCAGAGAGCCAAGAGTATCCTGTGCACTGTTTCCACTTCTTTCAGGCTGTATAACGTACTGCCCACGGACAACCACAAACCTGTTGGCGGGCAAGGACAACGGCAACTCAAAGAACCCGAGATCTTCCCCCCTCTGGAGTTGTTGGTCGTCGACGAGGCCGCGCAGCTCAAGGAGTGCGAGGCCATGATCCCGCTGCAGCTGCCTTGTATAAGGCACGCTGTTTTCATCGGGGACGAGCGCCAGCTACCTGCTCTCGTTAAGAGCAAAGTATGATCTCTGAAGCCAGCTCGCTTACTAGTTAGTGTAGTTACTGGTACTAGAGTACACTTGACCCCCTATCTTCAAACTAATAACACCCTTTGTTTGCGTAATGGTGGTTGCAGATATCCGAGAATGCTGAGTTCGGAAGAAGCATCTTCGAGAGGCTGATCTCGCTAGGCTGCCGCAAGCACCTCCTCGACACCCAGTACAGGATGCACCCGGAGATAAGCAGGTTCCCTGTGTGGAGGTTTTATGACGGCAAGGTAGGCGACGGCGCCAACGTCGTCTCCAAGAGCCACCGGCGCCGCCTCTTGAGAGGCAACATGTTTGGGCCCTACTCGTTCATCAATGTGCGTGGGGGGCGCGAGAGCAGCGAGGAGCATAGCCGGAGCCCCAAAAACACCATCGAAATCGCCGTCGTCTCGCTGATAGTCGAGAGACTGTTCCGAGGTCTGTCATATTTAGCTCCCTTCATATCTACAAGCGGACATACAATGTTAACCTTTGTTTGTGGCATAACTTTTTTCTCTTTATTTGTGGACGCCACATCACAGAGTCAGCTTCTTCAGGAACAAGGCTATCCGTTGGCATCTTGTCCCCGTACAACGCTCAGGTGAGAGCGTTCCAGGAGAAGCTGGAGAAACCATACGGCGACCGCGACGGTTTCTCTCTCAAGATAAAGTCCGTGGACGGTTTCCAGGGCGGGGAGGAAGATGTCATCATCATATCCACGGTGAGGAGCAACGAGGATGGTGCCGTCGGGTTCCTCAGGGACGCAAAGCGCACCAATGTTGCTCTGACAAGGGCCAAGTAAGCCAAACATTTAATTACCTTGTGGCATGTGTTGACGTTGTTATGTACTACTATGAGTCTATATGACTGGCTTGAATGAACTGTGGTTTGTTTTGGTCCGCAGGCATTGCTTGTGGGTGATTGGAAACGCGACGACTCTGTCCAAGAACAGGTCTGTCTGGCAGGACATTGTGTACGATTCTCAGAGACGACGGTGCTTTTTCCATGCGGACAGGGACAAAGGTCTGTCGGACGCAATACAGGCGGCAACTGTTGAGCTCGATGCCGCCGATAATCTGCGCAAGATGGGGTCCTTGCAGTGCGCGGCATGATCCTGAGGTACAGTATATACTGTGGAATAAGTTCTCTGAAGCATGTTGTCGGCCTAGGGTCGCAGGCGGCTGAAAGCTTCTTGTGGGTTTCCAAAGTTGGCTGGCGAAAAGGAGTAGAAACTAAGCCTGCGGTACTAACTTCTTCAGATTACCGAGACCCGGGAAGCGGGGAAGGAGTGTCGTTCGCGAGATAATTTGAAGTTTCGAACATCATATTTCTGGAACGGATGCGGCTCAAAGTTGAAACCGTGCCTGAAGAAGAACGGTTTAACCATTTGTGTATGATCACTTGTTAGTTGTGAATGAACGGCCATGCCTGCAAACTTGTATAGCTCTCGTGGAAAAGACACCATGGATGTTCTGCTTTGGGCAAAGCATCGGGCTAAAGCCGGGGATGCCTTTGGGTGAAAGTTGTCGAGGTTGGTCACGCGCGGGTCTTCAAAAGCTTTGTGTTTAAGTCCAGGTTTGGTGCAGGTTTGGTCGTGGTGGGTTTTGGAAGAACGTCAAGATGCATGCAAAAGATGGGGCCAGAGAGTTGACGGCTTTGAACGAGCTTTGCCAAGGATGGATCTCTGTCGTTCTCATCTGGTTTATTTTCTTGGATCTGCTGTGCTTTAGTTCATTTTTATTTATCAGTAAAGCCAGATCGTTTTGTAATGAACACTTACACTTTGTTGGTCTTGCTCTAATGCACTTTGGTGCCATTCCTTAGATGTAAAAAGCCTATGCAGCAATAGTTTTTTTATTGTAGCAAGAATTTTTCAGCCAATCACTGGTTCATGACACAAATGACATGAATCAGCACAAAGGATTCCTCGAATACATATAAGGTAATCTAAAACCATGAATAGATCAGAAATGGTAAAATTGTAAGAAATGTACTCCCTTCGTCCGATAATATAAGAGCACGAGTGGGACTAGTTTCTTGGACTGTTTGAAGACGCGAGTTGTACCATCATTGCTACGGGCCAAGTAATTAGTGTGGGAGGCAACTGTTATCGTCAAATGGTTCCAAGCAGCACAGCACAGCAAGCAAACACACAAGAGACAGCGCAAGAGGCCATCCGTTGTAATCAGACCGCCCCCCAAAACAGCAGCAGCACAAGCATGGCAAGCAAATCCAAAAATTCAAAACGATGCTGCAGCACGGTGAAACATCTCACTTTTACAGCACAAGATGAGCATGGGAATCGTGTTGAAAACATTACAAGTTGACCGGGCGAGAGGCACGCCCGCAGCCCGCAGGCCATGATGGTCAAAATCGTCACACCATCGCCCGCCGTCGTCACCTTTCCCCCCGTGGTAGTCGTACTAGTACTAGTGCCCTCCCACTCGCCGCCCACTCCGCCAAAAGTCCACCCTTTCCCTCCCTCCCTCCCTTCCTCGGTCCCTCCCACGCCCGCCGCCCCGCCCCGCGACCACGCGCGCACGCCCAAACGCCCGCCATAAAGCACACCTCCCGGGCCTCGCCGCGCGCCCACCCACGCCCACCCAACGCCTCCCCCCACGCCGACGCAATGCACCCCGTCGAGGAGCCGCGCCGCGGTGCGACCGCCGTTGCCGCGTAGGGTCTGGTCAGGTGGCGGCAGGCCGGTGGCGTCGCGGGAGGAAGGGCCAGGACTGGCGGACCGGAGCCCCGCCCCCCATGCCGTGCGCGCGGGCCGAGGACGCGCTCCCCTCCGCCGCCGCCGACATGGTCTCCGCCTCCCTGATCCAGAAGGCGGCCGGCGGCCGGAGGTCCGCCGAGCAGGGCCGCGCGCTGCAGCGCACGCCGCACGTGTCCGCGGGGGACGCCGACGCGCCGGCGCCGGCGCCGGCGGCCAGCTGCTCCGGGGTGAGCCCTCTCTCGCCCTGCGCCGTCCACCGTCTCCAATCAGCGACCCGCAGAACCCACATTATTTTTCGTCCGGATTACTAGCCATAGCGTGGTTGCGAAAAGCCTAGATTCTTGGTGGAGAAAGGCGAGATTTTAGCACCTAACGCCGCAACCCAGATCAAATCGCTGTCCCTTTGCGGGTGCCGTCGCGCCGAGGGCGCCGTACAGGGGGACAACGTCCTTGTCCCGGATGGATGAACTGCCCCCACAGGACACGTCTGTCCCCACTCCCAACTAAATCACCACCGCAGGCTTTGCGGTCAACCGGCAATCTTGTTGCTTAGTGCTCACTTGACCTCTGTCTCTAAGATTGGACGGATCAATAATGGTTTAATAGCATTATTATCTTGACTGAATTGCTTTGGTTTGTTCTTGTTGTAGGATGATGGCAAGGGCAACCGCAGCGGGAGGAGAGAGGAGAGCCGCAGGGGCCGGACGCGGAGCTACCGGTCGGAGCTCGAGCAGGAAGTGTGTGATTACTCTTCTTCTCCCTGGTTATATCTCGTTTTTCAACGGTTCGATGTAATGTACTATGTCGGTGCCTGGATGCGGTGTTTGTTCTTATATATCTGGTAAAAACCGCCGTGCAGGTCAAGAAACTGCAGAGGCAGCTCGAGAAAGAGATCGAGTTGCACGTGGCGCTGGCGGAGGCCGTCACGCAGAACGCGCCGCCGCCTGCATTGAATTCTTCTGCCAAGATCCCACCTGAGGTGCAGGAGCTATTTATACTACATTCTCATTTACTAGGAAGTCAATGTGCATTCACTTATCTTGTTTTAACCTTCCATCCATTATGTAGACACAGGAGCTACTGGTTAACATTGCCTCCCTGGAGGGTGCCGTGTCGAACCTCGAAAAGGAGTTAAATGATCTGTATTACCAGCTTTGTCATGAAAGGAATGAACGGCTACTTGCCGAAAATAACCCAGGAGGCTTGCCATCTGCGTCCTCAGATGACCGCTCGCTGTCAACTTGCACGTGTACATGGGAAGAAGTAAGTTTTTATCTGGCAATATCTAAGGTTGCATTATTCCTGATAAAGGAGAGTCATTGACGGTTTCTTGATTGTATTTCTCGTCAGCACATATCATCATTGAGGGATTTGAAGTTTGGAGGATCCGAGTCAATGAGATCAACGCAACAAGATTTATTCACAGAACTTGAATATGACCCGGATATTGGAGAAGAGTCCGAAGATAGACAAATGGTTTCCCTAAACAGGCTGCTCGAGAAACACCAAGATATCTCTTTAAATGGACTGTTGGAAAAGCACCGGGACGAAGAGGTCATTTTCATGCTTATGCATAACAGCCTATTCGTGTACTTCTCATGCATATTATTAGTATATCAAAGCTTAATTTATGTTTCTGCAGATGCAAGGATCGTGCTCGGTGGAAAATCAAGGCAAAGAAGATGAGAAGATCGATGATTTATCATTTGAGCAGTCCATTCAAAAATTAACTAGCATGAAAGGAGGAAATCTTTGGAACTATCCAAATCAGCTATCAGAGGAGATGGTGCGCTGCATGAGAAACATTTTCCTCCGTTTATCTGAATCCTCCAAGATATCTGGGAAGGCATCTTCTGATTGTTCATCTTCCTCAGCGGAGCGTCTATCTGGTTCTACACTGGCATCCTTCTCAGATTCATCCATATTACCCTCAATGCTACGGAGCTCTTCGGTTGACTCCTATCACAATGATGAGATGATGAATAAAGCAAGAAACTTTGACCCGTATAAAGTTAATGGAAAGGGAACCCGTAGAGACATTGGAAACTACTGTTCAGCAGCTGAAGTATCTTGGATGTCGGTTGGAAAGGAGCAACTTGAATATGCATCTGAAGCTCTAAAAAAGTTCAGGTTTGCTGCTGCAACCTCGGCCAAAGTTAACAACAATCCTACTTTAGACATTTTATGTACTTACAAATATCACTACTTATTTATGGAACAATGGATTTTAATTCATATATGTGGAACTGTTAATGTCAGATCAACCTTTCTAATTGCAGTGCCCTAATCGAATCTACAAATAACTGAACTGAGGGAAGAATAGGATACTTGATGTAACCTTTAGTTTCTGGAAACAATCAAACCAAGTTTTTTTTCTTTGAAAATCGGGCTGCTTATCATCATTTAGCACCATAAGGTATCCTTGTCAGCATGTGATTTGCTGATATCTGAATGTGTTTGCTAACAAACTTTTGCATCCCCATTTCTTTGGTTGATCATCCATCTATAACATAAATCTTAGGAATAAAAGAATCTCGATGCATGAAAGCATCTTTTTCGCGACAAATTTTCCTAATTGGTGTTATCCCTGCCCATAAGCCCATTATTCTGGAGCAAGTTTTAGTTCTTACTCCCTCTGTAAAGAACGTTTACATCACTATATTTAGTAATTCGTGTATCATTCTCATTGGTTTGCAGATTTCTTGTGGAGCAGCTATCAAAAGTTAACCCTAATTGTTTGAACTCTGATGAGCGGCTAGCCTTTTGGATTAACTTGTATAATGCGCTGATAATGCATGTAAGTACAAGTTGTTAATTACTCCCTCCGTTCCCAAATAATTGTCTTTCTAGCCATCTCAAATGGACTACAACATACGGATGTATGTAGACATGTTTTAGAGTGTAGATTCACTCATTTTGCTCCGTATGTAGTCACTTGTTGAAATCTCTAGAAAGACAATTATTTAGGAACGGAGGGAGTACAAGGCTGGTTTGCAGGCATGGATTGTATTTCAAAAGAGTTTATACATTTCCCTGATTCTATATATCTACTTTGATATTCCATATTTAATAGAAAAATAAGATCACTCAGTTCTGTTATATTTCCATTCCAAATCTTTCTTTATAAAAAGCCTTAATTTTCAACTCTCTATCACATGCATGTTGAGCCTCGTGCACTAACAATTCTGTATTGGCATCTACCAGTCATACCTAGCATACGGAGTTCCCCGGAATGACATCAAGCTTTTCTCTCTAATGCAAAAGGTTAGTCGAGTCTCTGTTTCCAGTTGAACAAATACATTCCATCTTTCTTCAGTGAGGCAGTCGATTAAAGTGAGTTGGTGATGCAGGCCTGTTACACAGTTGGTGGGCAGTCGTTCAGTGCAGCTGAAATAGAGTATGTGATACTAAAGATGAAGACTCCAGTGCACCGGCCCCAACTTGTATAACTCTTTTCTTAACCCATTTTGTTTGCCCCTTGTTTTGTTATAACACCTCTTATTGTTCTCCCTACCCGTTTGTAGTCTTTGATGTTGGCTCTTCAGAAGTTCAAAATTTCTGAGGGGCACAAGAAGTATTCGATCGATCAAGCTGAGCCCCTTCTGCTGTTTGGTCTCAGTTGTGGAATGTTCTCTTCACCAGCTGTAAGTACATGAAGAGACTGTCATAATTTCCTGGAAATACGCGTATATTGCTCTTCCATTCTATTATAAAGAAAAAAAAAACTAGCCTGTTATGCAATGCTTGTTTATTCAAACCTTGCTCACATGCCCTTTTAACGTACTATCTAGGATATTTGAACATGTACACTGCCATAACCAATTATAAGAATCATAAAGTATAATCTATCTTTCCCTCTGTATGTGTATATTCTAATATTCATGTTATTGAGGTGATGATCTGCTGTCATACAGGTAAGAATCTTCACGGCAGCAAACGTCAGGAACGAGCTTCTGGAGTCATTGAGAGACTACATCCAAGCATCCGTCGGCATAAGTGACCGAGGGAAACTACTGATCCCAAAGCTACTGCAGAGCTATGCCAAGGGGGCCGTCGAAGACTCCCTGTTCACGGACTGGATCTGCCATCACCTCTCACCTGAACAAGTAGCAGCCATCCGAGAGTATTCCTCTCAGAGGAGGCAGCGGCTTCTCGGGGCACGCAGTTTCACCGTGATCGCATTTGACTCGAAATTCCGGTACCTGTTCTTGCCTGACAGCGGTGGCTCCCAGAAGCCACAACACAGAACAGGCTCCCTAGGCTGATCCTGCCAGCTGGTATGTTTGGGCCACAGAATTCATTCTTTGCAGACTGGAAAATGTGATGGCTAGTTGTATATGGTGTACATTTTTGGGGAGGAAATTATACAACACAGCAGAGCTCAGAAACCGCTTTTGCGAAGTTGGATTATCTCTACCAAGATGGCGGCGAAAGGAAGATGTTTTGGATCTCATGGTGTTTGGCGCTGCGTTTCATACCGGGGATACCGTTTTGGTCTTTCTTTTCTCAAATATATACTTTTCTCTTTTGTAAAGTTGTTTTTATCTGGGTTGATTGGTTTGTAAGTTGTGCACTAATAAACAGGGTAGTGCCATATATTGTGAGAGGGTCATCTTTTTTGCACTGAAATGCGGCCGTAGCTGGAATGAAACATTACATAAATCATGTTTAGAGATTTACAATGTAAACAACTTGTGAACTGGATGTTGATTTGAAACTTAAATATAGTTGATGTACTTTTTAGAACAAATATATACATGTGGTTTACATATATCCAATACAAATATCTAAGAATGTGTAAATTTTTTGAACAATTATCCGAATCTCTCGCTGTCATTCCAGCCTGATGCTGGCGGTAGCTCCTACGGTATATCCATGGATGCAAAGCTAAAGAACCACCTGAATCATTACCATGTGCTGTCAAGGTTAATTTGTATAAATGGATTTCCTTTTGCAAGATGAGCAACGACAAAATCCCTCCCTTCTTAGTCCGCCTCCGGACAGATGGCTTAATAGCGCCACAAATGCCCTGAGTTTCACATCTTCATCTGGATCATCAAAGCCTCTAAAGAACATAAATGCACCAGCAAAGGAATAATCAGTCCACGAGCAACCAGCGACGGCATGTTACTACAATATCATTCCAATACACTCTACAGAAATCTCAGCTTCCAGCTACAAAAGATATAAATAAGAGTACAATGCATTCTATGTGTACAGAAATATAAACAGTTCTCACTTCCCTGTGTACATAAATATAAACAGCAAAGCCCACCACAATACAAGTTTGTTTTACAAATAGCTAGCAAACAGAGACTGATTTACATAACAAGAGTAACAATGCAGGTGTATCATCACTATAAAGTACTCATCACTTAAAATACGGCAATCTGCCATCACTTAAACAATCAAATCACATATTTATGTAGGCATTCATCATCCCAAACTCACACGCATTGTTGATTCAGTAGTACCTTATTTTCAGTTGGCGATGTCAAATAAACAGTTGACAATTGAAATTAGACTCCGGTAACAGTTTAAGGGGGACCACTGTAGACTTTCTTTCAATAAAAAAGAACAGGTTGTAAATTACTCCCTCCGTTCCTAAAAAAGAACAAGTGACTACATACAAATCAAAATGAGTGAATCTAAACTTTAAAATATGTCTACATACATCCGTATGTTGTAGTCCATTTGAAATGTCTAAAAAGACTTATATTTAGGAACGGAGGGAGTAGTTAGCAACAATAAATCATATGCTAAGGGGCTGTTCGGTAAACCTCCCACTCCGTGAAATTAGAGGATCTGTGGAGCGCCTCCTTCCCCACTCCGCGGTTTTGTACTGCCACTCCTCCAGCTCCGGGAGCGGAGTTGTGGAGAGGACGGAATCCGAACAGGCCCTAAATGTGACTCCCAGATAAACCTCCTCCACATCAGCTCTGTTTAAACTTGCGAAATTGCTTCGCAGACGACACTCGCTGCACGAACTGGGAACGATACTTCCTCTCCAACTGCTCTAAGCATCAGCCAAAAATAAACAATTGCCTCCTGCACACTGTTGGTGCTGCCACGTACAATCGTCTATGCATCGTCCGCAAGTTTGTCGTGTGTATAGCAACACTATTAAACTTGAACATTCAGTTTCTAGGGATAAACACTAAATGAACAAACAGCCACTACAACGGATAGGCTACATCCTCGCCATAACGGACTTGACAACATTCAGTATTCTCGAGTACTCGTAGAACAGAGCGGATTGCTCGCCCTGTAAACCATCACGGTGGTGCCGATTGCTGCCGGTAAGGTTGTTGCATGGGCTGCCTCCAATTATCAAGTCAAAACCACCCAATCTTCTAGTTAATGACTCGATTGTATCATTAGTGAGAGTCTCCACGTCTGGAATCTCAATCAGACTGCCACCCGTTTGATTCTGATTCCACCAACCTCTGAAAATCCTCCTGTTCACTTCAGAAATCTCAACAGAAACCACTGTCTTCATGTGGACCCCAAGCTTGTGCAGAGCTACTTCTCCTCCTCCAATACCGGTGAATAAGGACAGCACATTTATACCATCAGGAAACATGTCCCTCAACACTGACAAGTGATAAGCAACTGTATCCACTTGAAATGAGTTGCCAAGAGCTTTGTACCTCTCCATCTTGCAGACTCCCCTCGTGTGGTCTCTTGGGAAACCAAGTAGATACTCCATCTCATGAGGCTCCAAAGGTGCAACCTTGTTCTTTCCAATCCACACAAGATTCCATTTCCGGCATTCATCCGTGACATACTTCTGAACACTTGGAGATGGTAGACTGCCTGAGCTTGCAAGAGCATACTCGATCCGTTCTGTCAGCTTTGCACTTGCCACACTCGTCAGCAAGCAGTTTAGCTGCCTTCTTGGGTCCCAGGAAGGCCACCACTTCTCATAATCAGGGAATGCCTCAAATATATTCTTTGGGGGGAGGGGAAGGAGAGGTGACCTGTTATCAATTGGTAGATTGTGTATATAACCTCGTTTCCTGGCGGCTGCACAAAGGTACTTAGAATCCACAAATTCTGGTTCGATGTCATACAAGGTTCTTGAAATAGTTCCCCATACGCCTCTAGGGGCTAAGGCCACATTCTCATAATAAAAGAAGGGGGGTCCAACAGCTTGTTCTGAAAGCTTTCTCTTAACTGACCGTAGCCTGTCACTAGGCAGATTAAACCCGACCATTGGATTTGGAAGGGGCATCATTGGGTTGTCCTGGCTACCATCAAAAGGAGGTTGATTTCCTTGTGCTTCACCTCCATATCGTTTCCTCTTCTTATTGCTCTCTTCCACGAGTCTCGCTTTCTTTCTCTGTCCAAAGGAATCAATGAAGCTGTCTGTAGCCTGCAAAATTACACAAATCAGTGTCCTTGCATCGAACTAGAAGGAGATGCGCATCTTCGTCGCGCAAATGTGTTCCCAGGGCTACGAGTTAAAGGTCATTTATTTGTCTAAAGATTTCTTGTGGTAACAGTCCTTGTTTTTTTTTCCGGTATTGTGTAGCATGCAAGCGTAAATGGTTCTCTAATGGGCCTTCCTTTGTTTGCTGGGTGCTAACTTCCAGCCGAAAATATCTGTGCATTGAAGAAGATGGGTGTTGACTGACAGATGGGGCCAAAAAGGGGAGAATTCTGAGCAGCATAAGGTTTGTAGATTAAAAGAGAAAACAGTTTTTTAGTCACATTTAGAGTAAAACCACAAGGTACCTCGTGGTCAGATGAATTTCTAAGATGACAATCTCCTGCTGACTGTGATGTATAGATCAGATTCAACTAATACAGAAAGAGGGGCATCCATACCTTAGATAAACAAAATAAACATAAGGTGCCTTCTCCATCAAATCATGCTGGTCAAATCAATAATTTCAAGAGAGGCATTACTACATCTGTTGATAGCCATTATTTGCTTTATCTCCAGGTTAATTTAATTCGATTGCATGATTACACATCAGAGTGGCTCAAGTGATCGATTGCATGATTGCACTAATTAGCTGATTGCATAGCAAACAGACTCCATATTTCTACGTGTGGGCGTTATCGGCGTCCTATTTCTAAGATTGTCAACTCTTTTGGTGCTGATTTTGACTTAGTGGCACAATACTGGCTGAATAACAGACCAAAAAATTCCAAAACTTATATCTTGAGAGTGACAGTGACGTCTCTGTCTCAAATATCATGTTGGCTGTTTCACTCATACCAACGACTACTTAAACAGATCAACAAGGCAAATATTTCACATATATATCATCAATTCATCACACATACTATCATACTCAATTATCAAGCTGGAGATATAGAATCATCTACCTCAGAGTTGGGCTCTCTCCCACCAGCATCATTGTTGCCATTCCAATCCTCGGAATCAAGATCGTCGCTGTCGCGGTCATCTTCAATGCTCCGGGGGCCACAGCCAGAAGTAGAGCAGTCACCCACCAAACTCGAAAGCGCCGCCATGCCCCTGCGCGGCACGCACACGACAGGGGGGTGCGCCAGGACGCGTGGGGATACGCGTATCCCTGAGTATCTCTTGTTTTGTGATTTAATACAAGAAACGATGGAATTCGGAATGCGGCAGGGATGCTTCGCAAATACGGCCGCGATACGGTTGCGGAGGGGGACGGCAACGGTGGCCGCTGGCGAGGAAGAAGATACAGCCGAGGTGGGAGATGGGACGGCAGCCGCCGCCGAGAAAGAAGCTCCGGGAAGGGCGGGAGACGGGCACTGCGGCCGCCGACGAGGAAGAAGATTCGGGCGGAGAGGAAGATGGCGACGGAGGCCGCGGACGAGCAAGGAGGGGAGGCGGCGGAGCGGTGGCCTCATCTCCCTGTCCTGCGGCGCTCCAGCGGCTGGAGCAAGGTGGGGCAGATCACGGGACTGGGAGCGGCTGGGGGAGCTGAGTTAGGGCCCGTTCCGCAGCTCTCCGGCGGCTGGAGCAAAGTCGCGGCGCGAGATCGGGGAGGCGGGAGGAGTGGGGCGGCGGGGCGGCGCGAGGTTGGAGAGGCGCGAGCAGAGGGGTTTCGCGAGGGCGGCGGTGAGGCACGGGGAAGACAGAGCAAGGGCCTAAAATTGGAAGAGATGATTTTCCATGGGTTTTTGTGAAAATAGTGACTAGGGTCAGCGCAGGTCAAAGTGCCCACAATGACATGTGATTTTGAACCACTTACGTACTGTATAAATTTGCAACTTTAGGTAGGGTGCGTTTCTTCCACAAATCTAAATGGCCTTCCATCCAAGCTGCATGTGGTCAAGGGACACGGATTGTCATTCGAGCTTGTATGATCTCAGATGAACAGTAAAATCAGTTTTTTTATAATAAAAAATCGGATTCTTTTTGTAAACTTTGACAAATGTTTTGACAACGGTTCATACCATGATCATATGAGCTTGATCAAGCCCTTTGATTTAGTCTCGTGGTCTATATTTGTTGAATATGATGCGTGCTAGGATTTTCGATGCGTGGGAGGGAGTGGATCACCATGCTACTCAGCTCATGATCCCCTCGAACCTTGGTAAACGGCCAGACACATTGATGTTGTTTATATTACCATTGAGTTCTACAACAAGGAGATCCTTATCCATGATCCTTTTCTTTTTGCGGGAAATCCACGTTCCTTTTCATTCTTATCAATGGATGCTTAAACTATATGGTTTTTGAATTTATAAATTATGTTTTTAGTTTGATTTTATGAACTCACGAGGCATTTCACTCCACAAGTAAAGTGAAAAATAAGGTGCAAAATCGAGTAGCTTGATTGCAAATAGATTCTGCCATTGTGGGCACAAGTAGGTACTACCCTCGCCCTGTATCTCGGCACGGTCAGAAGGAGGAGGACGACGGCAGTGAGGACAACACATGACACTATACCTTGTCCAAGATTTAGATGGAAGGAGGAGGACTTGCTCCTATGTCGATCATGACCACGACAAGAAGCAATATCAATGTCGTTGATGATGGCGATGGTGGAGGAGTACTTGTTACGGTTGCAAAGTGGTAGCGGCGGTGATTTTTCTCAAAATGCCTCCTTAGTCTCGCCGTTCTCCCTTCCCTAGCTCCTTGATCGGGGTGCAACTCAAAATGCTCTCCTCTCGTGGGCCTTGAACCTCTCTCACAGCCCACAGCCCAAGCAACACCCACCAAAATAATCACGCATCAACATGTGGGAGCCACATGTCATAGCTATCGGCAAGCTTGGGCATATGGGTCGTGCCTCGCGAGCCGGATGCGAGCATGAATTTTTGGCCCGGCATGCGAATAAAAGGACAGGCTAGACACGGACACGAATTTTCGAACCGACACGTGAATAAAGGTCAGGCGGGCCGTGGCTTTCGGCCCACCACGGAACGAGGTCGATCCCCAAAGGTAAGGCCTTAAGGCCGGACACGACATAACCCTTTTATATATGTTTTAAATTTTCTGTATTTTTTCTTATTTTTTTTGGATTTGTCTGTTTTTTTAAAGAAGGCCAGGAAGGCCAAAAATTTCGGCCCAAAAAAACAACCGAAAAACAACGGGGCCAGCCCGCAGCCTTGCTGTGCCAGGCCGGTCTTTCTTTATACCTCGCGTGTTTTTTTGAGGCAATTATACCTCGCGTGCTGGGCCAACCCCGAGGCACGGCACAATCCGGCTGTAAAAAGGCCTGGCACGGGCCGGCCTATGTGGCCAGGTCTGGTTACCGGGCCTTTTTTTCTTTTCTTTTCTCTCGTCTATTTCTCCCGCATCCCTAAAAAAAAAAGTCTATTTCTCCCGCAGATGAACCCCCTGCAACTCTCGCACCGGCGAACGGCGGCGCCGCGCCGTCGTCTCGCGGCCGCTCGGGGCGGATAGCCAGACGCGACCGCAACTGACAAAGTCAGGTGATACCGTACCCTCGCCTCCGGTTCCTTTCTCTTTACCCCGCGCGCGTCAGCTGCATTTCAGTTTGCTCGTTACGCCGCGTTGCTGCAGGCGTCGCCGCCGCCGCCGCTGCGCGAGTGGTCTGCTCCGGTGATAAGGATTTATCTAATCCATTGAACTACCGGAGGAAGCGGAATCTCATGGCGGCATTCAGAAACGCCGCGGCGCAATTACTAATTAGGTTGTCGGTCCTGTTGTGGGGGCCCTGTGCAGGCCTGCCTCTGCTTGGTTTCAGGGATTAGCTGGCATGCACACCACAGAGACTTGTTCATGAGACAATTTTGGTGTTCTAAGTTCTAACTATACAAATCAAATTGTTGCTGCTTCTTCTATGCACAATTTAGAAGGAGAATGTTAGAGATCGATGAACTCCCCACACACACAAAAAAAGAGACCGATGAACTGAGCAACTGCTCATTATCATTACTCATGGCACACACAGTTTGTGTTGCGAAGAGGGAAAGCGGAGATGAATTACAAGATTTCCGTATAGCGGCGTGTCACAATCTGTACAAAAGAACTAATGAGGCCAGTCAGAACAGAACTAGTAGCTGCTGCACAGACTATACAATCTACTCTGTGCATTCCAGCATAATTTGCTATCTACATTGTTTGCTAACTGAATTTTGCTTCTGCAGGTTAGCGTCTACGCTGTTCAGGAAAGATACCACCTCCTGTATGGCTGGCCTCACGCCAGGATTCTGGTTGACACACTGGCAAGCAATTTCAAGCACCTTCAGCATCTGCTCTTCATATCCTGTGCCTTGAAGTGTTGGATCCAGGACCTCAATCTGCTTCCCTTTGCATCTCATCTCCTGTACCCACTTGACAAGCTCTTTTGACCTGGGACAGATTTGAACAGGCCGCCTCCCCGTGACCAGTTCAAGCAGGACCACACCAAAACTGTACATATCACCTCTCAGTGTAGCCACCCATCCTTGCCCGTACTCCGGGGGGATATAACCGAGAGTACCAACCAACTCAGTCGTCACATGAGTTCTGTTGGGGAAGATCAATCTGGATAGCCCAAAATCTGCAACATAAGCTTTGAAGTCTTTGTCCAGTAGGATGTTGCTCGACTTGATGTCACGGTGAACAATGTGAGGCTTGCATCCATCGTGGATGTAAGATAGACCCTGGCTTGCTCCTTGTGCAATCTTCAGCCGCATCGGCCAGTCAAGAAATGGGCTGTCATCATTGTCCCTGTCGTGAAGCCAATCATCCAGGCTGCCGTTCTCCATGTAGGAGTATATCAGTAGTCTTGAATCTCCCTGTATGCAGTAACCCCAGAATGGTACAAGATTGTCATGCTCTGCCGTGGAGAGTGCATCAACCTCTGCACTGAATTCCCTTTCCATCAGACACATTTCACTATTGAGCTTTTTTATGGCGACCTTTGAGCCATCAGGTAGCTCAGCCTTGTAGACTAGCCCATAACCTCCACAGCCAATGATATGATCCTTGTCAAAGTTCTTTGTAGCCTTCAGGAGATCCGTTAGTGTGAGCTTGTTTTGTTCTCCCTTGCCTCGTGGAACCATCACCAAAGAGTATTCTGAATTGAGATTTGAAGATGTTGCCTCTATGTCATTGTTGTTGTTGCTCCGCCTTTTGCTCATGAAATTTGTACCCCTGAGCAAGACAAGGAGACGAGCCAGCAAGAAAAGAATGGCCACCCCTCCAAAAAACACACCAAATGCAAGTGCAAAAACACCCTTCTTTTTCTTTCGTCTCTGGGTGATCAGAGGTGTTTCAGTTGAGCCGCAATGGTTTAAAAGCATACGACCACACAATTTTGGGTTGCCATCAAAGCTAGAATTTGGAAACGTGCTAAGCTGGCCCACAGCTGGAATAGACCCTTCTAGGTCATTATTGGAAATGTTGAATTTCGAAAGGAAGTGCAGATTGTTTAGTGCAGCTGGAATTGTACCATTGAGATGATTACCAGACAAGTCAAGCGCCTGCAGGCTCGTGAGGTTGCAGATCGCTTCTGGGATCTCTCCAGATAGTTGGTTGGAGCTCAGGTTGAGGGAAACGAGTCCTTTCAACTGACCAATCTTCTCAGGTATCACGCCAGTGAAGTTATTCATCCCTAGATTCAGTACTTTAGGAAAAGCACTGGGCATGCGATATTGCATAAATGGGCTCTTATTGTAAACAGGCAATTCAAAGACCTTTGGTGCAGTTTTGTCTGACTTTAGCATTGGCATCTCCATTAAAGCACTTGGAATTTCCCCTGTAAGGCTATTGTTTGTTATGTCTAGATAGAAGAGCAAGTTTAGGCTGCTGATCCAGTCAGGTATTGACCCAGTGAGGTGATTGTTGTGTAAAAATAACATCTCCAAATTCGGTAGCTTTGATAACCAATGAGGAATTGTTCCAGACAATGAACAATCATTCATCGAGAAAACCTGAAGACTCTCAAAACCATCAATGTTGATATCCTCTGGCATGGTCTCATGCATGAAGTTGAACCCAAGAAGAAGGGTGGTGAGGCTCCTGGAACTCCGAAGGATCTGAAGTGTGCTTGTGATATTTGTAAGGGAGTTGTTAACAAGTGATAGGAATGTGAGGGACTTCAGATTGCCTATTCTTTCTGACAACTGGCCATGGAAATTGTTACTAGATAGCCGTATTGCAGTCAGCCGGATGCAGGAGTATATGCTTTCTGGAACTGTGCCTGTTAAGTTGTTGTACAGAAGATCTAAAACTTTTAGATTGGGCAGGCTTGTGAAGTTGACCTTGGTAAGTTCTCCAATGAACTGGTTGCTCTTGAGGTCAATTGTTACGAGATTTGTGCAGTTGCTCAGAGCTGATGGCAGCTCCCCTGTCATGTTATTGTGTTCCAAATGCAGCTCCTCCAATCTCTTCAGGTCACCTATAGACTCTGGAATACTGCCGGTGAGCTCATTCCCCCCAAGATCAAGGGTGATCAGATTTGTGAGCTTGCTGATGCCATTGATAGCTCCTTCTAAACCATTGCTAGGTAAAGAGAGGTGCTCTAACGAGGTAACTTTGAAGAGCTCGTCCGGAAGAGTCCCATTGAGGTTGTTGTAGCCAGCGCCGAGCAGTTTCAGCACGGAGCAATTACTGAGCCCTCGAGGGATATTTCCACTGAATTCGTTAAAACTGAGTTCGAGCACTGCCAAAGATGGCGCGCTCACACAGGGGGTAACTGGTATCTGCCCAGTAAACCCGTTGGTGCTGGCATTGAGTGCTACCAGGCTCTTCATCACCTCCCATATAGCAGATGGAAACCTTCCTGTAAACAGGTTGCTCGAGATGTTGAGTACCTGCAGAGGCAGCTGCGCAGGTGTTGAAGGTGGCAGCTCGCTCAGCCCTCCCGTCAAGCGGTTGAAGCTGACGTCAAGGACGATGATACTGCTGGACGACACCAACTCCAGCGGCAAGCCGCCGGACAGCAAGTTGCGCGACAGGTTGAGGTGGAGGAGGCCGGTGAGGTTGCCAAGGGACGGCGAGATGGACCCCTCGAGGCCTCGAGAAGCCAGCGAAACGTCGGTGACCGCCCCATCGGGACCGCCGCAGGTGATCCCATCCCACGTGCAGCAGTCCGTGTCCCTCCGCCAGGATGCTGCGAGCCCGCCGCCCCGCGAGAGCCCAGCGAGGAGCTGGAGGAGGGAGCTCCTCTCCTGCTCCGTGCAGGAGCTGGCCGGGGAGGCCAAGGAGACGAGCAGCAGCAGGAGGGCCAAGCCGAGGAAAGGCCTGCTCCTGTCTGGGCAATGGTGTGGCTGCATCTGCATGGCTTTCTGAGGAAGCTAGCAAAGGGAACCAATGAATGGCCGGGCTGGTGAAGAAAAAGAGCACGAGAGGAACGGGACACAAGCGGCTCACGGCTCCTTTTTGTTTGATCCTCTCTTCCCAGGTCGCTCTCAGGCGAAGGAAAAAGAAATGGGTCAAGGATTGGCTGCTATTGCCTATCCGGTGCATCATCGTCCACGTTCACACACATTTTCGCGATTGCCTGTCGGTAAGTTGACTTTTTGTTCATGGATTGCCGTGTTAATAGTTAGCAGGCATCCATGATTAAGTAAGTACTTATAATAACCTGTTACTGCATGCTTTTAGTTTAATTGATCTCACATCACTTCTCCTAACCTGGCGTGTTAATACTTGGCAGTCATTCTTGATCAAGTCCTAATGGTCTGTTATGTTATGTCGAGCGTTTAATTTACTTGATCTGACATCGCTCTCCTAAGTCCTAACTGGATTACCTTATCTTGTTCTTCTGTGTTATTTGGTGACAGAAACTGAAGAGTAAATTCACCTCCTCCTGATACATCCCTTTTGCCCATGAGATGAAACCGTTTCACAGTATGTAATCGGTGAGGCGGCAGCGTCCAGAGGGAACTGCATAGCTGAACGCCGCCGGCAATATCGCGGTCAACGCGTGCGCGCGCATGGTTTTGTATAAGAGCATCCAAGTGGAGGGCGATCTCGTGTGAGCATGATTTTGGAGAAGGCGCGGGTGGAGGGCAATGCGACACGCTGAGCAGATCAGCGGAGATATGCTGCTTTTGGATACGTACATATTCTCTATGCATTTATCTGCGTTTTTAGACTCTAATGTTGGTAGTTGGGTCTGTCCCTAATTATTGCACATTTAAGTGCTCAATCAAACTAGAAAGGAAAAGGAAAAAGAGACGAAAGAAAATGCTCGCACGAATCTTAGTGTAAAACCAATGATATACTACCTCCGTTCCTAAATATAGGTTTTTTTAAAGATTTCAACAAGTGACTAAACAAGTAACTACATACGGAGCAAAATAAGTGAATCTATACTCTAAAATATGTCTATATACATCCGTATGTGGTTGTCCATTTTAAATCACTAAAAAGACTTATATTTAGGAACAGAGTAAGTAGAACCTAGATGTGCAATACTTATAGCACATCTAGATGTGCTTTAGCAAAACTGATGTTGGTAATGGTTGGAACAGGCGTGTTTCTGGTTTCAAGTTGGACAGTTGGTTCTTTGTTCTGTGGCTCTGCATCATCAGTCGCGGTCGGTATAGTGAATATCCTGCGCCAAATGGGCCAGCACTACAGTAGCAGCCCAAAATTATAGAAAATGCAGTCGCAATTGTTTACTTTGCAGACAGCTAATCCAGTCCTGTTGATGTGGTCACTAATAAGCGAGTTGTGACTGGTCTGCCAAGTTGTCAATGGTCAACTTGACAGGCTCCACGCGCCTGGCTGGCTGCTGGCTCCTGTCTGGACTGTCTTGTGAGAAAACAAACGGGGGCTGCTTTGAGTTTTCTTTTTTCTTCATATAAAAGGGCTGCTTTGAGTTTCTTTTTTCTTCATATAAAAGGGCTGCTTTGAGTTATCAAAGGAAAACAAAAAGGGAAGTAGGGTTCTTTGAAAAGCACGAGGGGCCGCACATGAATGCACACGTGCACACGCAAATGAACAGAATGATTCTACACCTCGTGAGGGGGCAAATTTGATAAATTTAACCTATAGACGAAATCAAATCATAGAATGAACTATCCGTAAAACTATTTCACGCGGTTGACCTTTTTGTATGACGCCCGCCACGAAGGCGCCACACTACACTGTGCAACGTCTCAGAGATAGGCGCTACATGGCCAGCGTCGCACCCGTGTGTTCAGAAAATTACTAAGTCAGTGTGCAGCGAGAGCTAGGCGCCACACTAGTGCAGCACCTGGGAGCTAGGCGCCACAAGTCAGCTACGTGAAATAGTTTCACGGACAGTTCATTCTGTGATTTGATTTCGTCTATAGGTCAAATTTATCAAATTTGACCAGAGGCATGTAAATCGTTAAAGAGATGCTTGGTCTCGGCTCTCGGGTGGGATGGAGTACAAATTCAGAAAAAGGATCGCTACGGTGCATGGACCTGTATTCCGGCGAAATTTGAACTTGCCTTTACGACATGGGGCATGTATCTTGTGGTCGGCTGTGAAGAGCTTTTCTCATGGCCATTTTTGTCGCCTCCGACGGCGACTTTCCTCTTGCCTCCGGTGACATCTTTAGGATGTGTTTGGTTTGAGATTAATCCATGTTTTGTTTGGTTTGAAGGATGAAACATGGTTGGGATAGCCATGACAGTGTTTGATTCAAGGGATGGGCGATGAATAAGGGTTTGTAGTGACCTTTTTTTACTGAGGTGGTGAGAATACCCCACAATTTGCAAAATTTTCAAAGGCAATAAAATACTACTACCTCACTACCAAAATATTAGACGTTTTTGTAGGCTAAACTAGCCTACAAAAACGTTTTATATTTTAAATACGGAGGTAGTATTTAATTGGAACTTCAACTCCTCAGTATGATACTGAGAGCAAAAAGGATTTAATCATAGTTCAACATTCCATATGTAATACAAGTTCGTGCATAGAACTCATAGTGCAACATTCCATATGTAACACAAGTGCGTAGGACTCATAGTTCAACATTCCATAGGTTACTATAACCTAAAATTATACTCCCTCCGTTCGGAATTACTTGTCTCGGAAATGGATGTATCTAGAACTAAAATACGTCTAGATACATCCATTTCTTCGACAAATAATTCAGAACGGAGGGAGTACAACTCATAGTTCAATGTTTTAGTCGTACTCAAAAGAGTAAAAATCCATACAACCCGTAGTTAACAGGTTGTTATCAAAAGCACAAGTCAGACATCACATACACACTCAAATCTTTTGGCTTGGGGAAAGGTACTCTTCACATACCTAGAAACCCAAACCATCTTTTGGGCCTTCTCCAACACCCTAAATGCCATTGCCGCACGATGATTGTCAACCAAATAGGGATAGCAACGAGCAAGGAAATCTAAATCAAAACCAGGGAGTTCTTTCATGTTCTCTCAAAGACCATCTATGGCGTTGTCGATGCTAGCAATCTTCTCTACGGCAATATCAATTCCTTCACTAGATGCCATTATGGTTGGATGCAACCTCTCTTTTGCACAAGGATTTAGTTTGGCTCTTTTAGGTTTGGAACCGGATGCCTCACCTGCATTGTGTGATTGTGCAACCTCTTCACGTGGGGCAGTGGGTTTCTGGGATATCTCTTCTTCAAGATTAACCACTTCTGTAGCAAGAGGGTCAATTGAGCCTTTTGCATATTCCCCCATGAGCCCATGGCCATGCTTCCTCCAGCTATAATCATCATCTCATTATAATGAGTAATAGTCTTACTAAGAAATGGTTTGTCTTTTGGGTGAGCCTTTGAGAAACAAAATAAGTAATTTCAGCAACTATTAAGGCATGAAAGACCCATTTCATCAAGTATTTGGACATAAAAATACAAATTTTAGGAAGTACTTTGACATAAAGAACCGATTTCAGCAAGTAATTGGCATAGCTGTAAAGTTGTTGCCTTAAACAATCTCTTGAAGAAATGCGGGGAATACTCTGTATAGGTGACCTAAAGTGGTTGGAACCGCAAGCCGGAGCTACGTGCACCGGGCTGCCCTTTTATTTGGACATTGAGATACAAATTTCATCAAGTATTTGAACATAAAGAAAGAATACAACAAGTATTTGACTTTAAGAAACCCATTATAGCAAGTACCTTGACATAAAAGATTAACTTTGACGAGTGCCTAGACATTGGGATACTCATTTCAACAAGTATTTGAGCATAAAAAAGAATTACAACAAGTATTTGACATTAACGGGTTGTTTGGATTTCGCCCAGGTCAGTCCGACCAACACAGGGCGAGCCAATTTTTTGACGAGAGAAATTACCGCATCCGTTTCGCGAGCTTGTGGGCGCGAAATCTCAACTGCTGACCAAAATATTGGCAAGGCTTCGAACATTTGGCTTCCAACCAACCGAGTGCCCATCCTAGTGGTCGGCACCAATTTTTTTGATGGGGTAGCTACCATCCAAACAACCCCTAAGAAAAATAGTTCACTGATAATTATGCTTGAAAAGTACTAACGAGCAGTAAAATAGATACATTAACATAATTTGCGTAACGCTCATGATCAAGAACAATCGTACACCTTTCTTCATCCCATGGTGCACTACTCAACTTCTTTAGTTTCACTATTTTTTGCAATTTTCCTCTTCTTTGTCCTATTTATGATTTTTATCTAAACTCCATTCAAGTTAGGATGAAAATGTTCAATCAAAGCAATGGCACAAGCATTGAATTGTGGTTGCTTGAAGGCAATACTTGTTCTATTGCAATTGGACACCACATCACTTAGGTGGGTTATGACATGGATTTTCATACATGATTTTCTATCCATGGTTTATCTGAGTGATCCACAAACGAGGAAAATCCATGTTTTGCCTACCTCTATCTTGATGAGAGGAAACAAAACCTCTTTCTACCTGTCGGGTAATCATCTTTGCCATCCAATCTGATTAGAATATCATAATTTATAAGTGGCAAAATAATTATCGGTTATTTGAAGTTATTCTAATCTTAAACACACAAATTTGCAATTATTCCGTGAAATTCTCGAGCCTAAAGATGTAAGGAAAATTCAATTAGTTAACTAAATTCAGAATGACTTTCTTCACATTTTTTCTAGCGATTCACATGGTGTAACTATTCAGAGTCAAGATATTCACGACAATCATAGATAAAAAGTTCATCTTCTTCTGTCATTGACAAACAACTTATTTGATAGTACTCAACACAATTGACACAAAATAAGTAAACTGAAATCTAAATTTGGAATCGCCATTTCACGAAACATGAAATAATTATTGATGAACATACTGTAAGATATTGTGGGAAGCGTAGAACCCTTCGTATGGGCCGCATTGCATTATATAGAAACATTGCCGTAGCTTACAAGGAACGACCGATCGTAATGAGATCGATCAAGGTTACAAGAGTTGGAACAGAAGAAGGGATAGAAAGACAGAGTACAATTTAAACTACTTTCCTCTCCCTATACAACTTATCCTAACACTCCCCCTCAATCTAAACCTCAAGTAATCTTGCCAAGGTTAAGATTGTACTTAAACTCATCCAGTCTCTTCATAGTAAGCGGTTTTGTGAAGCCATCAGCAAGTTGATCCCCTGTAGGTATAAACCTGATGTCAAGTAGCTTTCGAGCCACTCGTTCTCTTACAAAATGAAAGTCAACTTCAATGTGCTTTGTACGTGCATGAAAAACAGGATTAGCTGAAAGATAGGTTGCACCAATGTTATCACACCGTAACCTTGCAGCTTGAGGAACTTTAATTCCAAGTTCATGAAGCAATGTCTGAATCCACATGACTTCAGCTGTAGCATTTGCTAAAGCTTTATACTCAGCCTCAGTACTCGACCTTGAGACAATAGCCTGTTTTCTTGCACTCCATGACACAAGATTTGTTCCCAGAAACACAGCAAAGCCACCTGTAGACCTTCTGTCATCAGCACACCCTGCCCAATCTGCATCAGAATAGGCAGACACAAGAAGAGATGAGGACTTGACAATCTGAAGACCAAGTCCCTCTGTATATCTAAGATACCTCAAGATCCTTTTTACTGCAGTCCAATGAGCTGTAGTAGGAGAATGCAAATACTGACAAACTTTGTTCACAGAGTAAGAAATATCAGGACGTGTAAGAGTCAGATACTGAAGAGCACCTACAACACTTCTATAGTTTGTTGCATCCTCTGCTCCAAGTGCTTCTCCAGCTTCAATAGTAAGCTTTTCTGACGTGGATATAGGTGTACTCACAGGCTTACACTTTTCCATATGTACCCTTTTCAGAATGTCAGCAGCATATTTTTCCTGTGTAAGAAGTATACCATCTTTTACCTTCTTGACCTCAATCCCAAGAAAATAGTGAAGATCTCCCAAGTCCTTGAGAGCAAACTCTAGTTTCAAATCCTTAAGGAGACAGGTAGTTGCATCTGAATTTGAACTGGCAACAATTATATCATCAACATAGACAAGAACAAACATGGTAATACTGTTCTTACTGTAAAAGAATAATGAGGTATCCGCCTTTGATGGTGTAAACCCAAGTCGTTGTAATTGTGTGCTCAACCTTGAATACCAAGCTCTTGGGGCCTGCTTCAATCCATACAATGCTTTATCCAACTTACAAACATAGTGTGGTGTGTTTTTATTTTCATATCCTGGTGGCTGCCGCATGAACACTTCTTCCTCAAGAACACCATGAAGAAACGCGTTCTGAACAACTAGCTGTCGTAGGCTCCATCCTGTGGAAATAGCAATAGACAGTACAAGTCGAATAGTAGTTGCTTTAATAACAGGACTAAAAGTATCCTCATAGTCGATGCCAAACCTTTGCTTGAAACCCTTTGCAACCAACCTAGCCTTGTATCTGTCTATGCTCCCATCAGCTTTTCTTTTGATCTTGTATACTCACTTACAATCAATCACATTACTATCCCTTTTTGGTGGTACTAAATGCCAAGTCTTATTTTTCATGAGTGCATCATATTCATTATTCATAGCCTTCTTCCAATCTTTGTGAGCAAGAGCATCATGCAAATGTGTGGGCTCACTGATACTAATAAAAAAAGCTTGCTTGGTTTTATCATACCTGATTGTACCATCAGTATAAACCTTCTCTTTGGTAATTCCAGACTGAGAGTACTATTTGTTGTACCGCTGTAGACCCTGCTACAGAGGATCCGGGAGATGCAGCCGAACCGATCAAATCAGCCGAATTAGGCTCCAGATCCGAGCGCGCCTCGCTGAGCCTGGCAGAATCAGCGCCAGAATCAGCGGCTGCTGGCGAGCGCGCCTTGCTGGGCCCGGCAGAATCAGCGCCTACTGGCGCAGGAGAAATCATGCGGCCACCCGTCTCGCTGCCGATGGTGGGGTCCGCTCCTGAGCAGTAGTCGGCCACCTGTCCCGCAGAAGCGCGTGGCCCCGCGCTCGGTGTGCATGCAGCGTCAGGCGCAGCGCCCGCAGCGCCGCCGATTCCCTCCTGGGATCGCGGGCCTGCAGCCAAATCTGCCTTGGATTGCCGCGCCTCAGACCCCGCGCGTGCAGAGAAATCCTCCTGGGATCCAGCGCCAGTTTTGGCATTTTCTGCACACATAAAATCACGTCCTGCTGCTGCACAATTATCAAAATTCTCCAGATTTTTCATGGATTTTTCCACATGATCAGTTCTAATTAATTCACCCTCGTGATCAAAATTAGATGAAGAGTCTGAAAGAAGGGAAATTTCAGAACGAAGCAAGGCTCCGGCATTTGGATGAAGTTTTGCAAAAGAAAACAATGTCTCATCGTAAACAACATCTCGAGAAATATAGATGCGACCTGTAGTAACTTCTAAACACTCATATCCCTTATGAAGATTACTATAGCCAAGAAAAACACACTGAGTGGAACGAAACTCAAGTTTGTGGCGATTATAAGGACGCAAATTTGGGTAACAAGCACACCCAATTTTTTTGAGAGAGTTGTAGTCTGGTTTTTGATGAAACAGACGTTCCAAAGGAGTTGTATTGCCAATAACTCTACTAGGGAGATGATTAATGAGATAAGTAGCTGTGATGAAAGCTTCATCCCAATATTTAAGTGGCATGGAAGCATGAGCTAATAAAGAGAGACCAACTTCAACAATGTGACGGTGTTTTCTCACAGCTGAGCTGTTCTGTTCATGAGCATGGGGACACGATACATGGTGAATAATACCTATGTCACGAAAGAAAGTATTGAGTTTCTCATACTCTCCTCCCCAGTCACTTTGGACTGCAAGAATTTTCTTGTCAAAATATCTCTCAACAAGTTTCTGAAACTCTTGGAAAACAGAGTATACTTCTGATTTATACTTAAGCAAATATATACAGGTGAACTTGCTATAATCATCAATGAAACTAACATAATATTTCTTCATTCCAAAAGAATCTCTTGCATGACCCCATACATCACTGAAAATAAGCTCTAAAGGAGCATGAGACACACTACTGGACACAGGATAGGGAAGTTGGTGACTCTTGGCACATTGACAAGCTTCACACACAGACTCATTATTGGAACTATTTGACAATGACAAATTGCCTTTATTGACTACTTGCTTGACTATGATTGAAGAAGGATGTCCTAATCCTTGATGCCACCTTGCCAAGGAGGGTTTGGTGACAGAGTAAACTCGACGACGCTTGCGACTAAAGACTCTTGATGTGATGGGGTAAAGCCCTCCGATGCATCTACCGTGATGAATGAGCTCCCTCGTTGCCCGATCCTTTATGAAAAAATAGGTGGGACGAGTCTCAAAGAAAACATTATTGTCGAGAGTTAAACAAGACATAGATGCTAGATTTTTGTCAGCTTCAGGGACATGAAGGACATCTTTGAGAACTAGATCACGTTTATGAAGGAAATATGCCCTAGAGGCAATAATAAAGTTATTATTTATTTCCTTATATCATGATAAATGTTTATTATTCATGCTAGAATTGTATTAACCGGAAACATAATACATGTGTGAATACATAGACAAACAGAGTGTCACTAGTATGCCTCTACTTGACTAGCTCGTTAATCGAAGATGGTTTTGTTTCCTAACCATAGACATGAGTTGTCATTTGATTAAAGGGATCACATCATTAGGAGAATGATGTGATTGACATGACCCATTCCGTTAGCCTAGCACTTGATCGTTTAGTATGTTGCTATTGCTTTCTTCATGACTTATATATGTTCCTGTAACTATGAGATTATGCAACTCCCGTTTACCGGAGGAACACTTTGGGTGCTACCAAACGTCACAACGTAACTGAGTGATTATAAAGGAGTACTACAGGTGTCTCCAAAGGTACATGTTAGGTTGGCGTATTTCGATATTAGGTTTTGTCACTCCGATTGTCGAAGAGGTATCTCTGGGCCCTCTCGGTAATGCACATCACTATAAGCCTTGCAAGCAATGTAGCTAATGAGTTAGTTACGGAATGATGCATTACGTAACGAGTAAAGAGACTTGCCAGTAACGAGATTGAACTAGGTATTGGATACCGACGATCGAATCTCGGGTAAGTAACATACCGATGACAAAGGGACCAAAGTATGTTGTTATGCGGTTTGACCGATAAAGATCTTCGCAGAATATGTAGGAGCCAATATGAGCATCCAGGTTCCGCTATTGGTTATTGACCGAGAATAGTTCTAGGTCGTGTCTACATAGTTCTCGAACCCGTAGGGTCCGCACGCTTAACGTTACGATGACAGTTTTATTATGAGTTTATAAGTTTTGATGTACCGAAGGAGTTCGAGTCCCGATGAGATCGGGGACATGACGAGGAGTCTCGAAATGGTCGAGACATAAAGATCGATATATTGGACGACTATATTCGAGTTCGGAAAGGTTCCGAGTGATTCGGTATTTTTCGAGTACCGGAGAGTTACGGAATTCGCCGGGGAGTATATGGGCCTTATTGGGCCATACGGGAATAGAGGAGAGAGGCCAAAGGAAGGAGGCCTGCGCCCCCTCTGGTCCGACTGGACAAGGCGCAGCCCCTTCCTTCTTCCTCTCCCCTCTTTCCCTTCTCCTACTCCAACAAGGGAGGTGGAATCCTAGTAGGACTCCACACTTGGCGCCCCTCCTAGGGCCGGCCTCCTCCCCTTGCTCCTTTATATACGGGCGGGGGCACCCATGACACACAAGTTGATCTACGGATCGTCCCTTAGCCGTGTCGGTGCCCCCTTCACCATATTCCACCTCGGTCATATCGTCGCGAGTTTAGGCGAAGCCCTGCGCCGATAGAGCATCATCATCGTCACCACGCCGTCGTCGACGGAACTCATCCCCGCACTTTGCTGGATCGGAGTCCGGGATCGCCATCGAGCTGAACGTGTGCTGAACTCGGAGGTGCCGTGCGTTCGGTACTTGGATCACCGGATCGTGAAGACGTCGACTACATCAACCGCGTTGTCATAACGCTTCGATTCTGGTCTCACGAGGGCGTGGACAATACTCTCCCTCTCGTTGCTATGCCATCACCATGATCCTTGCTGTGCGTGGAAATTTTTGAAATTACTACGTTCCCCAACAGTGGCATCCGAGCCTGGTTTTGTGCGTAGATGTCATATGCACGAGTAGAACACAAGTGAGTTGTGGGCGATACAAGTCATACTGCTTACCAGCATGTCATACTTTGGTTCGGCGGTATTGTGAGATGAAGCGGCCCGGACCGACATTACGCCAGACGCTTACGCGAGACTGGTTTCACCGCTGCGAGCACTCGTTGCTTAAAGGTGATGGCGGGTCTGTCTCTCTCACTTTAGTTGAACCGAGTGTAGCTACGCCCGGTCCTTGCGAGGGTTAAAACAGCACCAACTTGACAAACTATCGTTGTGGTTTTAATGCGTAGGTAAGAACGGTTCTTGCTCAGCCCGTAGCAGCCACGTAAAACTTGCAACAACAAAGTAGAGGACGTCTAACTTATTTTTGCATGGCATGTTGTGATGTGATATGGTCAAGACGTGATGCTATATTTTATTGTATGAGATGATCATGTTTTGTAACCGAAGTTATCGGCAACTGGCAGGAGAGATGATCGGTTATGATTTAGTTGATTTGTATCACATGATCACTTAGATGACTAGAGAGATGTCTGTCTAAGTGGGAGTTCTTAAGTAATATGATTAATTGAACTTAAATTTATCATGAACTTAGTCCTGGTAGTATTTTGCAAATTATGTTGTAGATCAATAGCTCGCGTTGTTGCTTTCATATGTTTATTCTGATATGTTCCTAGAGAAAATTATGTTGAAAAATGTTAGTAGCAATGATGCGGATTGGATCTGTGATATGAGGTTTATCCTCATTGCTGCACAGAAGAATTATGTCCTTAATGCACCGCTAGGTGACAGACCTATTGCAGGAGCAGATGCGACGTTATGAACGTTTGGCTAGCTCAATATGATGACTACTTGATAGTCTAGTGCACCATACTTAACGGCTTAGATCGGGACTTCAAAGACGTTTTGAACGTCATGGACCATATGAGATGTTCCAGGAATTGAAGTAAAATATTTCAAGCAAATACCCGAGTTGAGAGATATGAAGTCTCCAACAAAGTTCTATAGCTAAAAGATGGAGGAGAATCGCTCAACTAGTGAGCATGTGCTCAGATTGTCTGGGTACTTCAATCGCTTGAATCAAGTGGGAGTTAATCTTCCAGATAAGATAGTGATTGACAGAATTCTCTAGTCACCATCACCAAGTTAGTAGAACTTCGTGATGAACTATAATATGCAAGGGATGACAAAAGTAATTCCCAAGCTCTTCGTGATGCTGAAATCGACGAAGGTAGAAATCAAGAAAAGAGCATCAAGTGTTGATGATTGACAAGACCACTAGTTTCAAGAAAAGGGCAAAGGAAAGAAAGGAACTTCAAGTAGAATGACAAGCAAGTTGTCGCTCCGCCAAGAAGCCCAAAGCTGGACCAAAGCCTGAAACTGAGTGCTTCTACTACAAAGGAAATGATCATTGGGAGCAGAAATGCCCTGAATATTTGGTAGATAAGAAGGGTGGCAAAGTGAACAAGGGTATATTTGATATACAGGTGTTTGATGTGTGCCTTACTAGTGTTTATAGTAGCCGCTGAGTATTTGATACTTGTTCGGTTGCTAAGATTAGTAACTCGAAACATGAGTTACATAATAAACAGAGACTAGTTGAGGGGAAGTGACGATGAGTGTTGGAAATAGTTCCAAGATTGATATGATCATCATCACAGACTCCTATATTTTCGAGATTAGTGTTAAAAGCCAAATAAATGTTATTTAGCGCTTATGCTTGAGCATGAATATGATTTGATCATGTTTATTGCAAAACGTTTATTCATTTAAAGTTAAAGAATAATTGTTATTCTGTTTACATGAATAAAACCTTCGATGGTTATACACCCAATGAAAATAGTTTGTTGGATCTCGATCGTAGTGATACACATATTCATAATATTGAAACCAAAAGATGCAGAGTTAATAATGATAGTGCAACTTGTTTGTGGCACTGCCGCTTAGGTCATATTGGTGTAAAGCGCATGAAGAAACTCCATGCTAATGGACTTTTGGAATCACTTGATGCTTGCGAACCATGCCTCATGGGCAAGATGACTAAGACTCCGTTCTCCGGAACAATGGAGCGAGCAACATATTTGTTGAAAATCATACAGCACGATGGCCTTCCAGAGGAGGAAGTTTGTCCTCGTGAGCTTCTCCAATGGAGGTGAACCGAGAGAGGTAGGGTTGCTGGAGGTGGAAGAGGACCCATAGGTGAATCCGACGGATTGGGTGGATAGGGTACTCATGGTGGATGTGGTCAGGGAGTTTTCGGTGGAAGCAACGGTGCTAGCGGCGGTGCCTGCCATAGCTTTCTCTCGGCCCTCTTTTTCTCTCTTCTCGATTCAACTAGATCGATCTAATTGTCGTGGCTAGATGTACGAGAGGAAGGGGCTCTGATTATCATGTATATTGTGGGAAGCGTAGAATCCTTCGTCTGGGCCGCATTGCATTATATAGAAACATTGCCGTAGCTTACAAGGAACGACCGATAGTAATGAGATCGATCAAGGTTACAGGAGTTGGAACAGAAGAAGGAATAGAAAGACAGAGTACAATTTAAACTACTTTCCTCTCCCTATACAACTTATCCTAACACATACATCAACTTCTTTCCACCCAAACAGGAATAGTTTGATCATTTCTCACACTTCACTCATTTACTCCCCAGTGAAACTTTCATGTAGGGTCCGGGTCCACCTTGCAGCTGACATAACACAAGACAAATCATCAAAGTACAATGAAAAGCCAGGATTCCACATGATTCACCCGTCCAGAGGATTCATCACGTGCCCAAGAAAGAGAGCCACGCCGTCCTCTCCTCGACGATGGCGAACAGGAACGGCCGGTCCGCCACGAAATCCACGGAGGCCGTAAGCTTCCGCACTGCTGCATGCACACGGCGGTGGCGGCCGCCGCCACGGTGCCCAGCTCGTCCACCTCGACGGTGGCACTGTGGTACACCCCGGAGATAAACAACCCATTTCCACCGGTCACCATGCCGGAGAAGTCGCCGCCTCCGAAAGCCCTGGCCACCCCGAGCTCCTGCATCTCCCTTGACGCCTCGAACTTGAACTCCAACTTGAACTTCGGGACCATGAACCGCCCGACCGGAGCCTGGTCCGCCGGCGTGTGCCTCCTGATAAAGTCCGGCGTCGAGACGGCCTTGTCGTAGAGTCCGGCGAGCCCGAGGGCGGCGCTATGATCCGGGACGAGGAGCAGCATGTAGAATGACGCGGCTTCGTGGACGTGGAAGCCGCCGCCGTTCCCGTAGGGAAGCTTGAGGGCCTTGAAGCCGGGGAAGGCGGCGACGTGCTGCTGAAACAGGCTCGTCGTCATGAACGGTGCGCGCACGGTGGTGCCGTCGGGGAGATGGAACGGCGCGGCGAAGGTCGCCGACAGGTCGAACGGCTGAGCCCACGCCCTTTGAAGTAGAGCGCTGGCAAGAACGACCACCGTGGGCGAAGTCGACGGAGCCGACGGGAGGACCTCGTCGATGAGCTCTTTGGTTTCCTGTTTCACGAAGGCGTTCACCTGCTGCCTCGCCTTTTCCGGCTGCAAGAGAGTGTGCAGAAACGTTAGTCAGTACGTGTTCTTGATTAATCGGCATGCGTTCAAAAAGTTTTAGTAGCGCACGTGCAAAAGCACATCGGCTTAACATAACTGAGAAAAGGATATACTTGAGGTACTTAGGGTGAAATTATGTGAGATAGGGGGAGGGAAAATATAAAAATATGCTTAATCAACACATCAATTGTTTGACAGAATTTATATACGGAAATGTTAACGCCCACACGTGTGGGCGTTTGCACATCGCCCACACGCCTCCATCACCACTCATTTTGCCACGTATGAATAGATGACATCAGCAGAATTTTTTTTGGTTTTCGGCTTAAAAATGTTGTATCTCCTAAATAAAAAAACGAACTAAAAATCCATTTTCACCATTAAATCCGTCTCGACGAGATCTTCAAAACTAGACCCCATGTTGATATGTTTTGATGAATTATTTTTTTTGCCAAAAGTTGCCACGATGTTTACACTGCATTTGCCATAGGGCTTAAACTAAAGTTGCCATGTGGCAATTTTAGTTTGTAGATCATGGCAATTTTAGTATTTTGATGATGGCAACTCCAGTACTTTGACCATGAAAATTATTTTTTGTATGAAACATTGCAATTTTACGTGCATGTATTATGGCAATTTTAGTTTATGGTTCATGGCAAGTCTAGTTTCTTAATTCCCCATTTTATAAATGTCAAAATTTACTTTTAAATGTAGAAGAAAATAGCTGAAACATATCATGGCAACTTCAGTGTAAACATCATGACAATTCATATGCAATAGACATGGCAACTTTTAATCCAAAAAAAAATTCATCAAAACATATCAACATGTGATCTAGTTTCGAAGATCTCATCGCGAGGGATTTAATGGTGAAAACGGATTTTTAATCGGATTTTTTGTTTAAGAGATAAAACATTTAAAAAAATGAAAATCCAAAAAGATTTCTGCATTCATGCATGCGATGACGTGGCAATCTGTTTACATTAGAGACGTGTGGTGCGTCTCCCTTCCTGCCACACGTGTGGCAGTTAGCGCGACCCTTTATATAACATGAAAAAAAAATTCTCTTATTACACAGTGCCATTCAAGTTCAAGTTTTGATGATTTCTTAAATCAAAACTCACAATTTTTTCTATTGAAAACTTGGCGGGAAATTAGATAACTCAATTGAATAATATAACGAAAACCCAAAATCGGTGTCATGATAACATGATTTCCTTTAACCTTCACCTGCAACTGGTAGTGTGAATGTATTTGGAAAGTGGTTGGACATGGCTGCAGCTATAGGGCACCTGGTCCTTAGGGCGTAGGGGCACGTGCATGAAGACTTTTCGGTTGTTATCGATAAGGTCAAGCCGGCTCTCTAAGGAAGCGGCTACAACGGCGTGTCGGCGGTTTGTTCTGAAGACGGTAGTGGTCGCTCAATGGTCCAGTGACCTAGATGTAATTTTTATTATATTTGAGATGTTTTGTACTTATGATGAACTTTTTCACAACATAAATTGCTCTCATTTAAATTCCCTCCAAACATATTTGTTAAGTGCCCTTCAAAAACATCCTTTTTATATAAGTAAAACACTACTTTGCCCCTAGTTTTACTTGTATTGCAAATCCCCTACGACTCGAGGAGTCCACACCGACATTGATTCAAATCCGCCGACCCTGCATATAGGATGGTTGGGGGAACCATCACTGTCGCGTGGAGGATGACTGAGGGAGCCGCCACAACATCTAGGACAGGAGGTCGCCTCCTTCCCGATGCTAATGTATTCTGCTAGGATTCATGCACCACTATCACCTGGACAATAGAGAGCGTGGAAGATGATGCAACGACAGGGTGTGAGAGAGGGAAGCAGGGTCAAAGAAAGATGAGTGGGTGAGGGAGGTGGCGAGATGGAAATGTGATGAAGAGGGAAGGGTTTAGGGTGAAATGATGTGAGATAGTGGGAGGGGATAGAGATATGGATGAAACTCAATAGGGTTCGGCCGGATAATTATCAAAATTAATCCAGTTTTCAAATGTATATTTCGTTTGAAAGTGAGACGGTTGCAGATCCAAATATCAGATTATGTGAATTCGGTCATGGTATGGTAATGGATTGGGCCTGGATCAAAAAGCAGACATACAATTCGCCACGTTCATATATTAGGAATATAGACATGAAATGGACATGCACCACATGCACAGATCATAAATATATTGTTCCAAGCTAAAATTACACATAGGAATGAGCAAGTATTAATACATATGCACTTTAAGCACACATAAAACACTACAAGGTACTAGTATAGTAATCAAAATAAACCAATAAAATCATATATCTCATCTCCTAGAAAAATATGACATTACCGCATTGCTAGTTAAAACAATTTTTTACCAAGAAATTAGATACCCATATTGAAAAGGTTCAATCCACATATTATCATATATCGTTATGTATTAGAAATGCCATATCATATATTGTATCATACCAACTAGACTCGTATTCAGATATGATTATATACAGATGTCACAAAGATCTTTCGATATCTTGTACCTCCCCCATTCAAAAATGATTTTTGTTGTAGTTTATCATAACCGCTTTCACCCTTAATAGAGGGCACATGATTGATTTGTTTTTTAATGGTTGCGGGGGTTAAGAGAGGCTAGTGGGCATCAGGAGTTTTCAGCCTCACGAGCCATTGTTATCACAGGAAGTTTGATTTAAAATTGTCGCATGTGATATCATCTTATCTCCGTGGGCTATAAAAAGGCATGTCTGCGATGGTAGAATGTCAGTGTTTTGTGTCTGTTGATTATGTAAACTTTGAAATATCCATCAAGGATGGACTTCCGTGGCTACTTTTGCTTGCGCGCCACTGTTGTGGTAGTATGGATCTAATGTTGAAAGAGACAATTGTAATTTCACTACTACTATTATTCTCTCACTCACTCACTTGCTCCCCCCCCCCCTCCCCCACAAAAAAAACCTGCTTTCTGCTGCAATTTTTAAAAAAGTTTCAAACAATAAATGTGCTAATAATCATAAGAAACTTAGTATTTCAAATTTACCTTTTGGCAAATTAATTTCCTTTAAAAATTCATGTGCATATTCTAAAATTTGAACAAAAGTAGTTTTGAAGGTATGCTGCAAGCATACAATAGAAACTTGCTTTTCACCAAAAAAAACATAACAAATGCTTGACTTATGGGATTATGAGAGAAGTCATGCCACTGCAGTTAAGGCTCTAAAAGCCAACTACTACCTTGACCTCTACTGCGTCAACAATCACAAACTGCTGTAGATGGACATACGGCTGTCGGAGAAAACACTAGCTAGGATGGTGTGGAGGCACTGCCCGCTCATGGTGTGCATACATTCCAACTCTCGAAGGGGATGATCATGTGGAGGACGAGTACATGATCCTCGACTCCATCAACATCAACCAGCGCTCCTCTCCGGTCCCATGCGAGATCCCCGACGGCATGCACCAGCTAGAACACACAATCATGTTCGAGGAGGTTGAATCAGATCGCTATGTCGTGTGGGAGTGTGATCGGTCGGGACGGGTTAGCCTTTGGATATGGACTGAACTGGTCAACTTATATTAGAGATGGTTGGTTAGTCTGGTTTGCCATTATGGTTAAGTAATTGTGATGATTAGGGATTCATTCAAAAAAGACTTTTCGAAAAGCATAGATGCACATCGCTAGCTGTATATATGTTTTACACAATGTAGTCCTTGCTTGGACTTGCTCTCAAGAGTGAAAACATATGATCTAAATATTAGTGGTTGGACCTAACGGCGATGACCCTTACGAGTCATTCCCTTCCTTGGGGAATCACTCTTGGAGGGCTTTCTCCTGGTCAAAGAAAGGTGCTTAATGTTGATGTTTGTTATCTAAGGCATCCTTCGCTATGACATTTGGTGCAATGTCTTTTCTTTTTCTTTCTTTATTATATGTGTATGTGTTTAGTTTGGTTGTTGCTTTCTTAATATTTGGATTGGCTTTTGACTTAATTCTTCTACACAGGCTTGGCGCAGTTGATATCAATTTAACATTAATATTTTTATTAAAATATTATACCCCTAGCTTTGAGCTGTTAGGTAGGCGATGCAGCACGTTACCTCTGACCAAGTCAACGGATTCCGCGACGGCGGCGTAGACAGCGCCGCAACCTCCACGAACTCCGGCCTGAGTGCCCGCCCACGGGCGACCAGACGCCGCCGCGAAGGACGCCTGCTCGAAACCACGGAGCATGCCCACCAGCCTGATCGCGGGTCACCGTGCAGCGGCGAAGCGACGCACCAGCTGGCCCCACCAGAAATCCAGCAGCTCCGCTGCGTCTCGCCTTCAGCGCCAGCCGCCATCACGCGAAGGCCGCGTGGAGCGACAGCGGCGAGACGATGAAGTTGCGCCCCCCGCCGGCCGCCTTGCTCCCGACGCTCGTCGCCATGCGCAGGCAGCCTGCATTAGTCACCGCGTTCCCGACGCCCGCCCCTGCCGTGTCGCCGGAATAGTGGCCCTCTCGGTAATGCACATCACTATAAGCCTTGCAAGCAATGTAGCTAATGAGTTAGTTACGGAATGATGCATTACGTAACGAGTAAAGAGACTTGCCAGTAACGAGATTGAACTAGGTATTGGATACCGACGATCGAATCTCGGGTAAGTAACATACCGATGACAAAGGGACCAAAGTATGTTGTTATGCGGTTTGACCGATAAAGATCTTCGCAGAATATGTAGGAGCCAATATGAGCATCCAGGTTCCGCTATTGGTTATTGACCGAGAATAGTTCTAGGTCGTGTCTACATAGTTCTCGAACCCGTAGGGTCCGCACGCTTAACGTTACGATGACAGTTTTATTATGAGTTTATAAGTTTTGATGTACCGAAGGAGTTCGGAGTCCCAGATGAGATCGGGGACATGACGAGGAGTCTCGAAATGGTCGAGACATAAAGATCGATATATTGGACGACTATATTCGGAGTTCGGAAAGGTTCCGAGTGATTCGGGTATTTTTCGGAGTACCGGAGAGTTACGGAATTCGCCGGGGAGTATATGGGCCTTATTGGGCCATACGGGAATAGAGGAGAGAGGCCAAAAGGAAGGAGGCCTGCGCCCCCCCTCTGGTCCGAATTGGACAAGGGGCGCAGCCCCCCTTTCCTTCTTCCTCTCCCCCTCTTTCCCCTTCTCCTACTCCAACAAGGGAGGTGGAATCCTAGTAGGACTCCACACTTGGCGCGCCCCCTCCTAGGGCCGGCCTCCTCCCCCCTTGCTCCTTTATATACGGGGGCAGGGGGCACCCCATGACACACAAGTTGATCTACGGATCGTCCCTTAGCCGTGTGCGGTGCCCCCCTTCACCATATTCCACCTCGGTCATATCGTCGCGGAGTTTAGGCGAAGCCCTGCGCCGGTAGAGCATCATCATCGTCACCACGCCGTCGTGCTGACGGAACTCATCCCCGGCACTTTGCTGGATCGGAGTCCGGGGATCGTCATCGAGCTGAACGTGTGCTGAACTCGGAGGTGCCGTGCGTTCGGTACTTGGATCAGTCGGATCGTGAAGACGTACGACTACATCAACCGCGTTGTCATAACGCTTCCAGTTACGGTCTACGAGGGTACGTGGACAATACTCTCCCCTCTCGTTGCTATGCCATCACCATGATCCTTGCTGTGCGTAGGAAATTTTTTGAAATTACTACGTTCCCCAACAGTGGCATCCGAGCCTGGTTTTGTGCGTAGATGTCATATGCACGAGTAGAACACAAGTGAGTTGTGGGCGATACAAGTCATACTGCTTACCAGCATGTCATACTTTGGTTCGGCGGTATTGTGAGATGAAGCGGCCCGGACCGACATTACGCGTACGCTTACGCGAGACTGGTTTCACCGCTGCGAGCACTCGTTGCTTAAAGGTGACTGGCGGGTCTGTCTCTCTCACTTTAGTTGAACCGAGTGTAGCTACGCCCGGTCCTTGCGAGGGTTAAAACAGCACCAACTTGACAAACTATCGTTGTGGTTTTAATGCGTAGGTAAGAACGGTTCTTGCTCAGCCCGTAGCAGCCACGTAAAACTTGCAACAACAAAGTAGAGGACGTCTAACTTATTTTTGCATGGCATGTTGTGATGTGATATGGTCAAGACGTGATGCTATATTTTATTGTATGAGATGATCATGTTTTGTAACCGAAGTTATCGGCAACTGGCAGGAGAGATGATCGGTTATGATTTAGTTGATTTGTATCACATGATCACTTAGATGACTAGAGAGATGTCTGTCTAAGTGGGAGTTCTTAAGTAATATGATTAATTGAACTTAAATTTATCATGAACTTAGTCCTGGTAGTATTTTGCAAATTATGTTGTAGATCAATAGCTCGCGTTGTTGCTTTCATATGTTTATTCTGATATGTTCCTAGAGAAAATTATGTTGAAAAATGTTAGTAGCAATGATGCGGATTGGATCTGTGATATGAGGTTTATCCTCATTGCTGCACAGAAGAATTATGTCCTTAATGCACCGCTAGGTGACAGACCTATTGCAGGAGCAGATGCAGACGTTATGAACGTTTGGCTAGCTCAATATGATGACTACTTGATAGTCTAGTGCACCATACTTAACGGCTTAGATCGGGACTTCAAAGACGTTTTGAACGTCATGGACCATATGAGATGTTCCAGGAATTGAAGTAAAATATTTCAAGCAAATACCCGAGTTGAGAGATATGAAGTCTCCAACAAAGTTCTATAGCTAAAAGATGGAGGAGAATCGCTCAACTAGTGAGCATGTGCTCAGATTGTCTGGGTACTTCAATCGCTTGAATCAAGTGGGAGTTAATCTTCCAGATAAGATAGTGATTGACAGAATTCTCTAGTCACCATCACCAAGTTAGTAGAACTTCGTGATGAACTATAATATGCAAGGGATGACAAAAGTAATTCCCAAGCTCTTCGTGATGCTGAAATCGACGAAGGTAGAAATCAAGAAAAGAGCATCAAGTGTTGATGATTGACAAGACCACTAGTTTCAAGAAAAGGGCAAAGGGAAAGAAAGGGAACTTCAAGTAGAATGACAAGCAAGTTGTCGCTCCCGCGAAGAAGCCCAAAGCTGGACCAAAGCCTGAAACTGAGTGCTTCTACTACAAAGGAAATGATCACTGGGAGCAGAAATGCCCTGAATATTTGGTAGATAAGAAGGGTGGCAAAGTGAACAAGGGTATATTTGATATACAGGTGTTTGATGTGTGCCTTACTAGTGTTTATAGTAGCCGCTGAGTATTTGATACTTGTTCGGTTGCTAAGATTAGTAACTCGAAACATGAGTTACATAATAAACAGAGACTAGTTGAGGGGAAGTGACGATGAGTGTTGGAAATAGTTCCAAGATTGATATGATCATCATCACAGACTCCCTATATTTTCGAGATTAGTGTTAAAAGCCAAATAAATGTTATTTAGCGTTTGCGTTGAGCATGAATATGATTTGATCATGTTTATTGCAAAACGTTTATTCATTTAAAGTTAAAGAATAATTGTTATTCTGTTTACATGAATAAAACCTTCGATGGTTATACACCCAATGAAAATAGTTTGTTGGATCTCGATCGTAGTGATACACATATTCATAATATTGAAACCAAAAGATGCAGAGTTAATAATGATAGTGCAACTTGTTTGTGGCACTGCCGCTTAGGTCATATTGGTGTAAAGCGCATGAAGAAACTCCATGCTAATGGACTTTTGGAATCACTTGATGCTTAAGTAACCATGCCTCATGGGCAAGATGACTAAGACTCCGTTCTCCGGAACAATGGAGCGAGCAACATATTTGTTGAAAATCATACAGCACGATGGCCTTCCAGAGGAGGAAGTTTGTCCTCGTGAGCTTCTCCAATGGAGGTGAACCGAGAGAGGTAGGGTTGCTGGAGGTGGAAGAGGACCCATAGGTGAATCCGACGGATTGGGTGGATAGGGTACTCATGGTGGATGTGGTCAGGAGTTTTCGTGGAAGCAACGGTGCTAGCGGCGGTGCCTGCCATAGCTTTCTCTCGCCCTCTTTTCTCTCTTCTCGATTCAACTAGATCGATCTAATTGTCGTGGCTAGATGTACGAGAGGAAGGGGCTCTGATTATCATGTATATTGTGGGAAGCGTAGAATCCTTCGTCTGGGCCGCATTGCATTATATAGAAACATTGCCGTAGCTTACAAGGAACGACCGATAGTAATGAGATCGATCAAGGTTACAGGAGTTGGAACAGAAGAAGGAATAGAAAGACAGAGTACAATTTAAACTACTTTCCTCTCCCTATACAACTTATCCTAACACATACATCAACTTCTTTCCACCCAAACAGGAATAATTTGATCATTTCTCACACTTCACTCATTTACTCCCCAGTGAAACTTTCATGTAGGGTCCGGGTCCACCTTGCAGCTGACATAACACAAGACAAATCATCAAAGTACAATGAAAAGCCAGGATTCCACATGATTCACCCGTCCAGAGGATTCATCACGTGCCCAAGAAAGAGAGCCACGCCGGTCCTCTCCTCGACGATGGCGAACAGGAACGGCCGGTCCGCCACGAAATCCACGGGAGGCCGTAAGCTTCCGCACTGCTGCATGCACACGGCGGTGGCGGCCGCCGCCACGGTGCCCAGCTCGTCCACCTCGACGGTGGCACTGTGGTACACCCCGGAGATAAACAACCCATTTCCACCGGTCACCATGCCGGAGAAGTCGCCGCCTCCGAAAGCCCTGGCCACCCCGAGCTCCTGCATCTCCCTTGACGCCTCGAACTTGAACTCCAACTTGAACTTCGGGACCATGAACCGCCCGACCGGAGCCTGGTCCGCCGGCGTGTGCCTCCTGATAAAGTCCGGCGTCGAGACGGCCTTGTCGTAGAGTCCGGCGAGCCCGAGGGCGGCGCTATGATCCGGGACGAGGAGCAGCATGTAGAATGACGCGGCTTCGTGGACGTGGAAGCCGCCGCCGTTCCCGTAGGGAAGCTTGAGGGCCTTGAAGCCGGGGAAGGCGGCGACGTGCTGCTGAAACAGGCTCGTCGTCATGAACGGTGCGCGCACGGTGGTGCCGTCGGGGAGATGGAACGGCGCGGCGAAGGTCGCCGACAGGTCGAACGGCTGAGCCCACGTCCCTTTGAAGTAGAGCGCGTTGGCAAGAACGACCACCGTGGACGAGTCGACGGAGCCGACGGGGAGGACCTCGTCGATGAGCTCTTTGGTTTCCTGTTTCACGAAGGCGTTCACCTGCTGCCTCGCCTTTTCCGGCTGCAAGAGAGTGTGCAGAAACGTTAGTCAGTACGTGTTCTTGATTAATCGGCATGCGTTCAAAAAGTTTTAGTAGCGCACGTGCAAAAGCACATCGGCTTAACATAACTGAGAAAAGGATATACTTGAGGTACTTAGGGTGAAATTATGTGAGATAGGGGGAGGGAAAATATAAAAATATGCTTAATCAACACATCAATTGTTTGACAGAATTTATATACGGAAATGTTAACGCCACACGTGTGGCGCGCAGCACATCGCCCACACGCCCATCACCACTCATTTTGCCACGTATGAATAGATGACATCAGCAGAATTTTTTTGGTTTTCGCTTAAAATGTTGTATCTCCTAAATAAAAAACGAACTAAAATCCATTTTCACCATTAAATCCGTCTCGACGAGATCTTCAAAACTAGACCCCATGTTGATATGTTTTGATGAATTATTTTTTTTGCCAAAAGTTGCCACGATGTTTACACTGCATTTGCCATAGGGCTTAAACTAAAGTTGCCATGTGGCAATTTTAGTTTGTAGATCATGGCAATTTTAGTATTTTGATGATGGCAACTCCAGTACTTTGACCATGAAAATTATTTTTTGTATGAAACATTGCAATTTTACGTGCATGTATTATGGCAATTTTAGTTTATGGTTCATGGCAAGTCTAGTTTCTTAATTCCCCATTTTATAAATGTCAAAATTTACTTTTAAATGTAGAAGAAAATAGCTGAAACATATCATGGCAACTTCAGTGTAAACATCATGACAATTCATATGCAATAGACATGGCAACTTTTAATCCAAAAAAAAATTCATCAAAACATATCAACATGTGATCTAGTTTCGAAGATCTCATCGCGAGGGATTTAATGGTGAAAACGGATTTTAATCGGATTTTTGTTTAAGAGATAAAACATTTAAAAAATGAAAATCCAAAAGATTTCTGCATTCATGCATGCGATGACGTGGCAATCTGTTTACATTAGAGGCGTGTGGTGCGTCTCCTTCCCGCCACACGCGTGGCAGTTAAGCGCGACCCTTTATATAACATGAAAAAAAAATTCTCTTATTACACAGTGCCATTCAAGTTCAAGTTTTGATGATTTCTTAAATCAAAACTCACAATTTTTTCTATTGAAAACTTGGCGGGAAATTAGATAACTCAATTGAATAATATAACGAAAACCCAAAATCGGTGTCATGATAACATGATTTCCTTTAACCTTCACCTGCAACTGGTAGTGTGAATGTATTTGGAAAGTGGTTGGACATGGCTGCAGCTATAGGGCACCTGGTCCTTAGGGCGTAGGGGCACGTGCATGAAGACTTTTCGGTTGTTATCGATAAGGTCAAGCCGGCTCTCTAAGGAAGCGGCTACAACGGCGTGTCGGCGGTTTGTTCTGAAGACGGTAGTGGTCGCTCAATGGTCCAGTGACCTAGATGTAATTTTTATTATATTTGAGATGTTTTGTACTTATGATGAACTTTTTCACAACATAAATTGCTCTCATTTAAATTCCCTCCAAACATATTTGTTAAGTGCCCTTCAAAAACATCCTTTTTATATAAGTAAAACACTACTTTGCCCCTAGTTTTACTTGTATTGCAAATCCCCTACGACTCGAGGAGTCCACACCGACATTGATTCAAATCCGCCGACCCTGCATATAGGATGGTTGGGGGAACCATCACTGTCGCGTGGAGGATGACTGAGGGAGCCGCCACAACATCTAGGACAGGGAGGTCGCCTCCTTCCCCGATGCTAATGTATTCTGCTAGGATTCATGCACCACTATCACCTGGACAATAGAGAGACGTGGAAGATGATGCAACGACAGGGTGTGAGAGAGGGAAGCAGGGGTCAAAGAAAGATGAGTGGGTGAGGGAGGTGGCGAGATGGAAATGTGATGAAGAGGGAAGGGTTTAGGGTGAAATGATGTGAGATAGTGGGAGGGGATAGAGATATGGATGAAACTCAATAGGGTTCGGCCGGATAATTATCAAAATTAATCCAGTTTTCAAATGTATATTTCGTTTGAAAGTGAGACGGTTGCAGATCCAAATATCAGATTATGTGAATTCGGTCATGGTATGGTAATGGATTGGGCCTGGATCAAAAAGCAGACATACAATTCGCCACGTTCATATATTAGGAATATAGACATGAAATGGACATGCACCACATGCACAGATCATAAATATATTGTTCCAAGCTAAAATTACACATAGGAATGAGCAAGTATTAATACATATGCACTTTAAGCACACATAAAACACTACAAGGTACTAGTATAGTAATCAAAATAAACCAATAAAATCATATATCTCATCTCCTAGAAAAATATGACATTACCGCATTGCTAGTTAAAACAATTTTTTACCAAGAAATTAGATACCCATATTGAAAAGGTTCAATCCACATATTATCATATATCGTTATGTATTAGAAATGCCATATCATATATTGTATCATACCAACTAGACTCAGATTCAGATATGATTATATACAGATGTCACAAAGATCTTTCGATATCTTGTACCTCCCCCATTCAAAAATGATTTTTGTTGTAGTTTATCATAACCGCTTTCACCCTTAATAGAGGGCACATGATTGATTTGTTTTTTAATGGTTGCGGGGGTTAAGAGAGGCTAGTGGGCATCAGGAGTTTTCAGCCTCACGAGCCATTGTTATCACAGGAAGTTTGATTTAAAATTGTCGCATGTGATATCATCTTATCTCCGGTGGGCTATAAAAAAGGCATGTCTGCGATGGTAGAATGTCAGTGTTTTGTGTCTGTTGATTATGTAAACTTTGAAATATCCATCAAGGATGGACTTCCGTGGCTACTTTTGCTTGCGCGCCACTGTTGTGGTAGTATGGATCTAATGTTGAAAGAGACAATTGTAATTTCACTACTACTATTATTCTCTCACTCACTCACTTGCTCCCCCCCCCCCCAAAAAAACCTGCTTTCTGCTGCAATTTTTAAAAAAGTTTCAAACAATAAATGTGCTAATAATCATAAGAAACTTAGTATTTCAAATTTACCTTTTGGCAAATTAATTTCCTTTAAAAATTCATGTGCATATTCTAAAATTTGAACAAAAGTAGTTTTGAAGGTATGCTGCAAGCATACAATAGAAACTTGCTTTTCACCAAAAAAAACATAACAAATGCTTGACTTATGGGATTATGAGAGAAGTCATGCCACTGCAGTTAAGGCTCTAAAAGCCAACTACTACCTTGACCTCTACTGCGTCAACAATCACAAACTGCTGTAGATGGACATACGGCTGTCGGAGAAAACACTAGCTAGGATGGTGTGGAGGCACTGCCCGTTCATGGTGTGCATACATTCCAACTCTCGAAGGGGATGATCATGTGGAGGACGAGTACATGATCCTCGACTCCATCAACATCAACCAGCGCTCCTCTCCGGTCCCATGCGAGATCCCCGACGGCATGCACCAGCTAGAACACACAATCATGTTCGAGGAGGTTGAATCAGATCGCTATGTCGTGTGGGAGTGTGATCGGTCGGGACGGGTTAGCCTTTGGATATGGACTGAACTGGTCAACTTATATTAGAGATGGTTGGTTAGTCTGGTTTGCCATTATGGTTAAGTAATTGTGATGATTAGGATTCATTCAAAAGACTTTTCAAAAGCATAGATGCACATCGCTAGCTGTATATATGTTTTACACAATGTAGTCCTTGCTTGGACTTGCTCTCAAGAGTGAAAACATATGATCTAAATATTAGTGGTTGGACCTAACGGCGATGACCCTTACGAGTCATTCCCTTCCTTGGGGAATCACTCTTGGAGGGCTTTCTCCTGGTCAAAGAAAGGTGCTTAATGTTGATGTTTGTTATCTAAGGCATCCTTCGCTATGACATTTGGTGCAATGTCTTTTCTTTTTCTTTCTTTATTATATGTGTATGTGTTTAGTTTGGTTGTTGCTTTCTTAATATTTGGATTGGCTTTTGACTTAATTCTTCTACACAGGCTTGGCGCAGTTGATATCAATTTAACATTAATATTTTTATTAAAATATTATACCCCTAGCTTTGAGCTGTTAGGTAGGCGTATGCAGCACGTTACCTCTGACCCGAAGTCAACGGATTCCGCGACGGCGGCGTAGACAGCGCCGGCAACCTCCACGAACTCCGGCCTGAGTGCCCGCCCACGGGCGACCCAGACGCCGCACGCGAAGGACGTCTGCTCGAAACCACGGAGCATGCCCACCAGCCTGATCGCCGGGTCACCGTGCAGCGCGGCGAGCGACGACCCAGCTGGCCCCACCAGGAAATCCAGCAGCTCCCGCTGCGTCTCGCCCTTCGCGCCAGCGGCCACCAGCGCGAGCGCCGCGTGGAGCGACAGCGGCGAGACGATGAAGTTGCGCCCCCCGCCGGCCGCCTTGCTCCCGACGCTCGTCGCCATGCGCAGGCAGCCTGCATTAGTCACCGCGTTCCCGGCGCCCGCCCCTGCCGTGCAGCCGGAATAGTGGCCACGGGTTCCAGTCTCACGTGGGACCATCGCGGTGGGGCGCATGGGCGCGGCCCAGGACGGGAGGGTAGGACGCGGCGGAGCAAACGTGGGCGGCCACGGCGCGGTGAACCTGCTGGCGGCGTCGGCGGAGCGGTGATGGCGAGGAGGGTGGCAGGCTTCGGTGTTCTCGGTTGGTAGTTGGCGCGTGTTGGATGTGGCAGTCTGGAACGAGGCGAGACGTCTCGCGATGGCGGCCGCAGGGAACATCTGGGGAGCCTGGCTGCCGGGGAAGTGCGGCGGAGCGGGAAGGGTTCCGGGGTCAGGGTGGTCATCGTGGCGTCGACCCCGGCGAGGTGGGGAGCCGTGCGAGCCGGTCGAGCGCCAGGAGCTCATGGTCCGTGGCTACTAGGGGGCAGCGTTGTGTACGAATCAACGAGTGTGTGGTATAAGACGGTACTTTCATATAGTTTTTTGTTTTGTTTTTCAAACGGTGATACCTTTTTTTAACATAGTTCAGACACAGACCCTCGTATACATACTCATATACACGCACCCATATGAACATACATACGCTACACACACCCTATAAGCATTTTTTAGAGACCTACTGACACATTATCTTGAGATTGACGAAGTCACTACAGACGTCTTTGTAGTCGACCGGAAATGTCTCTTTGCACTGAACGCACATCATCGAAAGGCCTGAAATAAATTCAGGAAAATGCGAACATCAATGTCAAATCTAGGATTTGAACTCCGGTGAAGCTAGGTATACCATCGTCCATCTAACCATCCAACCGCAGGTTGGTTCGCAGAAACAGTGGTACCTTGATAGTTGGTAGTATCATCACCATCGCTCACATCATTAGAAAAGAAATTCGGTTTTACTAATCGTTAGGTGCCTGTTTTTTCCCCACGCCAATTGCTTTGCACGAGGCGAAGGTGGGGCGACGTGAGGAGCGGTAGCGATGAGCGCCGACCAAGCCGATGCCGAGCTAGGACCTCATTGAAGCCAGGGACGGCGAGCGAGCAGCAGCGCCCTAGGTGGAGGCGAGAAAGAAACTTAAGGTGGAGGGTGCAGGGCTAGCACAGTGGGGTCCCTGCAGTCAAAGCGGGTTTAGAGGGATGGCTAGGGCGGCGACCAACACAGAGTGAGGAAGGTTGAGGGACTGAGGGCGACGATAGGCACCAGCCATAGGCGGCGATTGGGGCTGTGTCGGAGAGCGGCTACGTGAGGAAGAATATGAATGGCACACTTGAGGAGGAAGAAGGGACATGAACCGTTGGATTTCATTCTGACGGGCATGAAACAAAGCGACTGATGCAAACGTTCTTTTCTGGACCTAAGGAATAGGTGCTTCAGAAGGAACTAAGAGTCCTTCAACTCTAATGAAAATTTCAAACATCCAATAGGAGAATTCCAGCATTTTTAATTAGATTTATAAAATAAAACTTTCAAAATGTGGTGGATCTATACAGAACTTGCAGGGTTGGCCATGCTAAAGGAAAACTCACAAAATTTTAAAATCTGAACCATACTACTTTAGTATCCCCTTTATTCCAAAATACATGTTTTAAGTCTGTCCTGACAAACTTCTTTAAGTTTGACCATGTATATAAAGACATATATTAATATACACGACATCAAATATATACAGTATGAAAATGTTTTTGCGATGACTCTTATAAAACTAATATGATGTTATAGACGTTGTGGTTCTCATGTTGATATCCTCAAAACTAGGTCAAGAAAAGACTCATATTGATAAGTTCAATGTTTTGTTTTACGCAAGTTGTACTTCCTGTGACAATATATATGCACTTCTATTTAGTGCACCTGAATCTTTCATGTTTGTGTGTGTGCTAGTGTTCGCATGTATACTTTTGGTTTTTCTATGCGCATTTTCGGTGTTTCTTGTGTATACTTTTCAAATCAAAAGAGTTTGTGTTTGTGTGTGCATCTTTTGTGTTTCTATATGTACTTCCCGTTCCAAAACAGTGTGTCTGTGCCCGTGTTCTTGGTTTTTGGTGTCTGTAAGGGAAACACCACGGTACGCTCCGGTACTGGTGCAAATGATATGATTTTTTTATTAGTTGCACAAAAACTATAATCCTGTTTTTTCAAAACAAAGTTGACCTACTTTTGTACCTGCATAATTTTTCAGTGCTATATATATAAACTCCCGTCTACTCCAGGCAAACAAAAAAAATCCTAGGACAAAAACCTCATGAATAGTAACTTTTATATAGTGAAATGAAGGATCTTTCAGCTACCGGGTAACTAGTTGAAGAGATCAAGAGTTTGCTTAAGTTTTTCCAGGATTTAGGGTTGCTTGAGTGCGACGCTCTGCGAATAAGGTCGCACATATTCTAACTCAGGAAGGTTGCTGTAATTTGTTATGTAAAACTTGGTTCCATGCAGCTCCGGAGTGTGCGCTCTTAAAAATTAGACGCAAATGGAGCTGTGAACTCTGAATGAACAAACAAGTTTCCCTAAAAAAAGTAACTTATATATAGTGTTGAACTTTTGTTTTGTTCAGAGTATGCTGGAAAGCATTCCTTTGCGAAACTTTTTATACGAGTACAACTTTTGGTCATGTATGTTTCCAGATTTTTTCAGGATTTTTTATCTTTTTTCCAATTACTATCTTTTTTTTCTAGTTTGGGTGCACCAGCGCCCGAGAGCCACACACTCACGTCCATGTCGGCAAGCTCTTTCTAAGATAGTGCGTTTGTTTATATTATGTGTGTGTTTCCAATGTTTATCTGTGTATTATCAGAGTTTTGTATGTACTTCTGGAGTGCGCCTTCATGCGGAAGTTGATTTCCATGCCCATGTTTCGCTGCACCCACGTCCGTGAGCTTTGGCGAGTGATGCTCCAAGAATGGAGTCCGGCTGAAGAGAATATTTTCACACCATCCAGATCGGAATGGCTCCTACAGCCGCTGCATGTAATGATAGAAACAACAGCGGGCTATGGTCCTGATGGTTCTTTGGCGAATTTGGCACATTTACAATGAAATCACGCACAACAAACCTGCGCCTACAGTTTTTTTTTTTTTTTTGAAATGGAGGCAAAAGCTTTGCCTCGTCCATTAAATAAGAGAGAAAAGAGTTTGTTACAAGTCACCCAATTACACGGCATGCGGATTATTCTCGCAAAATTAAAGACCCTAGCTTTTTTGCACCGGCGACGATCCAAAGGTTGGCCTCAGTAGAGATGGAGGAGAGCAAGATTGTCGGTGGAGCACTCTTATGTTTGAAAACTCTTGCGTTACGCTCGTTCCAAATTGTCCATGACGCAAGCATGGTGAGGGATGCCTTGGCTTGTCGGTTTGGCGTGCCGTCGGCGCAAGTACTCGCCCACCAATCTTTAACCAAGTCAAAGAAGGGCCAAGCGGAAGTGTCTAGCCCGAGAATGAGGAATTTCTCGATGACCAATGACCAAAGCCTTCGAGTATAGCGGCATTTGTAGAAGAGGTGAGGTCCGCATTCTTGCATCCTCTTGCAAAAGGGCAAAGATCACAATTTGGCCACCCACGCTTGCCAACCTATCGGCGGTCCAAATTCTATCTTGGAGCGCCAACCAAGCAAAGAATTTGATTTTGAAGGTGCCCAAGCCTTCCAAACCATCTTATCCATGGGTGAGAGGACCATCCCTAGGTATTGCGCCTTGTATGCAGAGGCCGAGTATTGCCCACTTGCCGTATGTTTCCAAAGGATGTCGTCCTCGGTGAGATCGTCGAGATGGACCTCAAGGAGGAGCATCCAAAGAGTGAAGAACTGTGTGACGTGCTCAACAGAAACAACGGTGGGGGGTTTGATCTTGAGTATCCACGCATTGTGCTTGAGCGCCTCCCGCACCTTCCAATTTTTTCTCTTGGAGGCCTCATAGATGAGCGGAGCAATGTCCTTAGGCTTGCGTCCAAGGAGCCAAGGAGAGTCCCAGAAGGGGGTCTTCGCGCCGTTACCAACGATGATTGTGGTGGAAGCATAGAAAAAGTTGAGGTCCTCCTCGTCGCATGGGTTTCCCATCCCCACCCACATCTTGGTGGCATCCTTCCATTCATACCACAGCCACCGCAACCTGAGAGCCCGAGTGAACTTGTCGGTGTTGAGAACCCCAAGCCCCCCATACTCAAGAGGCCGGCAAACAATCTCTCAATTCACCTTGCATTTTGCCCCCGTCGTCTTGTCCGAACCAGACCATAAGAAAGCTCTCTCGAGCTTGTTTACATTGAGAAGGATGGTTGGTGGAATGACCAGCGGGGTAGACCACTTGGGATGTGATCACGGACTTGACAAGGGTCGTTCGCCCGATGGTGGTGATGTTTTGACCATCATAAGTTGATAACTTGCTCGCAACTTTGTCCACGAGAAATTGGAGGTCCATCAACTTGAGCTTCCAAACGGAGAGGGGCAGCCCCAAGTATCGCAAGGGGAACGAAGCCCGTGTTGCCGGCAAACTTTGGGTTAGGCGGCCCAAATCAAGATGGTTGCAGCGAATGGGCACCATAGAACTCTTCTGGAAATTGGTGCAAAGGCCCGTAACCTCTCCGAAACCCCTCAAAATGCTTGCAAGGTTGTCCACGTCCTTTTTGACCGGGGCCAAGAAGACGGCTGCGTCATCCGCGTACAGAGAGGTCCTCATCACGGCTCCCCTGCCCCGGAGTTTATGGAGGAGCCCCTTTCTCGTAGCTACATCTAGAATTCTTTGGAGCGGATCAATGGCGATGATGAAGAGAAACGGGGAGATGGGGTCTCCCTGCCGAAGACCTTTCCCATGCTTGACAGAAGACATCTGGGGAACATCTGGGGAGCCTGGCTGCCGGGGAAGTGCGGCGGAGCGGGAAGGGTTCCGGGGTCAGGGTGGTCATCGTGGCGTCGACCCCGGCGAGGTGGGGAGCCGTGCGAGCCGGTCGAGCGCCAGGAGCTCATGGTCCGTGGCTACTAGGGGGCAGCGTTGTGTACGAATCAACGAGTGTGTGGTATAAGACGGTACTTTCATATAGTTTTTTGTTTTGTTTTTCAAACGGTGATACCTTTTTTTAACATAGTTCAGACACAGACCCTCGTATACATACTCATATACACGCACCCATATGAACATACATACGCTACACACACCCTATAAGCATTTTTTAGAGACTGGGCTGACACATTATCTTGAGATTGACGAAGTCACTACAGACGTCTTTGTAGTCGACTGGAAATGTCTCTTTGCACTGAACGCACATCACCGAAAGGCCTGAAATAAATTCAGGAAAATGCGAACATCAATGTCAAATCTAGGATTTGAACTCTGGTGAGCTAGGTATACCACTGTCCATCTAACCATCCAACCGCAGGTTGGTTCGCAGAAACAGTGGTACCTTGATAGTTGGTAGTATCATCACCATCGTTCACATCATTAGAAAAGAAATTCGGTTTTACTAATCGTTAGGTGCCTGTTTTTTTCCCCACGTCAATTGCTTTGCACGAGGCCGAAGGTGGGGGCGACGTGAGGAGCGGTAGCGATGAGCGTCGACCAAGCCGATGCCGAGCTAGGACCTCATTGAAGCCAGGGACGACGCAGCGAGCAGCAGCGTCCTAGGTGGAGGCGAGAAAGAAACTTAAGGTGGAGGGGTGCAGGGGCTAGCACAGTGGGGTCCCTGCAGTCAGGCGGGTTTAGAGGGATGGCTAGGGCGGCGACCAACACAGTAGTGAGGGAAGGTTGAGGGGACTGAGGGGCGACGATAGGCACCAGCCATAGGCGGCGATTGGGGCTGTGTCGGAGAGCGGCTACGTGAGGAAGAATATGAATGGCACACTTGAGGAGGAAGAAGGGACATGAACCGTTGGATTTCATTCTGACGGGCATGAAACAAAGCGACTGATGCAAACGTTCTTTTCTGGACCTAAGGAATAGGTGCTTCCGAAGGAACTAAGAGTCCTTCAACTCTAATGAAAATTTCAAACATCCAATAGGAGAATTCCAGCATTTTTAATTAGATTTATAAAATAAAACTTTCAAAATGTGGTGGATCTATACAGAACTTGCAGGGTTGGCCATGCTAAAGGAAAACTCACAAAATTTTAAAATCTGAACCATACTACTTTAGTATCCCCTTTATTCCAAAATACATGTTTTAAGTCTGTCCTGACAAACTTCTTTAAGTTTGACCATGTATATAAAGACATATATTAATATACACGACATCAAATATATACAGTATGAAAATGTTTTTGCGATGACTCTTATAAAACTAATATGATGTTATAGACGTTGTGGTTCTCATGTTGATATCCTCAAAACTAGGTCAAGAAAAGACTCATATTGATAAGTTCAATGTTTTGTTTTACGCAAGTTGTACTTCCTGTGACAATATATATGCACTTCTATTTAGTGCACCTGAATCTTTCATGTTTGTGTGTGTGCTAGTGTTCGCATGTATACTTTTGGTTTTTCTATGCGCATTTTCGTGTTTCTTGTGTATACTTTTCAAATCAAAAGAGTTTGTGTTTGTGTGTGCATCTTTTGTGTTTCTATATGTACTTCCTGCTCCAAAACAGTGTGTCTGTGCCCGTGTTCTTGGTTTTTGGTGTCTGTAAGGGAAACACCACGGTACGCTCCGGTACTGGTGCAAATGATATGATTTTTTTATTAGTTGCACAAAAACTATAATCCTGTTTTTTCAAAACAAAGTTGACCTACTTTTGTACCTGCATAATTTTTCAGTGCTATATATATAAACTCCCGTCTACTCCAGGCAAACAAAAAAAATCCTAGGACAAAAACCTCATGAATAGTAACTTTTATATAGTGAAATGAAGGATCTTTCAGCTACCGGGTAACTAGTTGAAGAGATCAAGAGTTTGCTTAAGTTTTTCCAGGATTTAGGGTTGCTTGAGTGCGACGCTCTGCGAATAAGGTCGCACATATTCTAACTCAGGAAGGTTGCTGTAATTTGTTATGTAAAACTTGGTTCCATGCAGCTCCGGAGTGTGCGCTCTTAAAAATTAGACGCAAATGGAGCTGTGAACTCTGAATGAACAAACAAGTTTCCCTAAAAAAAGTAACTTATATATAGTGTTGAACTTTTGTTTTGTTCAGAGTATGCTGGAAAGCATTCCTTTGCGAAACTTTTTATACGAGTACAACTTTTGGTCATGTATGTTTCCAGATTTTTTCAGGATTTTTTATCTTTTTTCCAATTACTATCTTTTTTTTCTAGTTTGGGTGCACCAGCGCCCGAGAGCCACACACTCACGTCCATGTCGGCAAGCTCTTTCTAAGATAGTGTGTTTGTTTATATTATGTGTGTTTCCAATGTTTATCTGTGTATTATCAGAGTTTTGTATGTACTTCTGGAGTGCGCCTTCATGCGGAAGTTGATTTCCATGCCCATGTTTCGCTGCACCCACGTCCGTGAGCTTTGGCGAGTGATGCTCCAAGAATGGAGTCCGGCTGAAGAGAATATTTTCACACCATCCAGATCGGAATGGCTCCTACAGCCGCTGCATGTAATGATAGAAACAACAGCGGGCTATGGTCCTGATGGTTCTTTGGCGAATTTGGCACATTTACAATGAAATCACGCACAACAAACCTGCGCCTGCAGTCGAGGTATCGAAGAGTTTCCTGATCAGTTACCTAAACTTGTTCCTACTCATCCAACAACACCCGGTCAAGATTTTTATGAATGTTTAATGCGCTAAAGTCGACAGAACCGGTAGGAGGCATTTGAAAATACAGCTCATTTGAAAAGAGGAAAAGCACCCAGAAGGAAAAGGGGAGAACCTGAAAAGCAAAACCACAGTAAAAATGAAAAGAAAAATCAAAGAAAAGAAAACCAGGAAATAAAAAATAAGTAGTAACATATTTTTTGAGGGGCAATGAAAAAGAATTAATATCTTTTTGAGAAAATAAATACAAAATAAGTTTTTTTGAGACATAAAAAAAGAAGAAGTAATAAACCGAAGCAGAGCACGCTTGGCAGATCACAATTTCCTGCTGTTGGGCTTTGCGGCTGTGGCCTGTGAACCTCGCCACTGGGCCAGCCTTCTCCCCCTCCCTCTCTCGCCGCGAGATGAACCGAACCAGGGCACCGGCGAACGGCGGCCACCGCCACCTCTTCCCGGAGCAACCGCGCAGTGAGAAAAGGTCAGTGATCACCTCCGCTCGCCCCCCCTTCTCGTCCCGCTTACCTGGACAGGCCGAGTGCGCGGTGTGTTGCCCTCCATGATTTTACTCATCGCAGATTTCCCAACCGCTCAAGGATTGGCCCAGACTGAGCTCTGGAATTTGTAGACCAGAACGAATCGAAGCAAACTCCCATGTAGGCTTCAATTTAGAAACCCAAATTCCATAGCAGGGCCAGTTTGTTTTTTTTTTTCTCGAAAAGGGGACTCCCCGGCCTATGCATCAAAGATGCATACGGCCATCTTATTAACCGAATAAAGTAGTGCCAATATGGTTTGAAAGGTCTCCAAAAGTAAGGAAAAAACACAAAAAGCTCCCACAGAGTCAAAGTGGGCTAGAAACATCAACTAGCCAAGGAACGACGCCACAACCGGCTGGCTAAAACTAGATAGGGATACTAAATGCCTATCCTATTACATGACCGTCATCCAAACCGGTTAAAGATATCCTGTTACCATCTCCCAAATGGAAAGACCCAAGAACTATATGCTCCCGGCCTCCGTGCGGGTGAGTAGCGACCACTTAACGGATCAGTGCCGTAGTTCGAATAAGACCTGCAAAAGTGTATACATGATATTCGTTAAAACCAGATCATTTCGCAATTCCAGATAGTCCACAAGAAAGCACAAACTCCAACCCGAATATGTTTCGCTAAGTCGCTCAATCCCATTAAGCCATGTCCCAAATAACGATTAATGTAATTCGTGGATTGATGTTAAAAGCAATGTGGACCGTCTGCCAAAGAACCTTGGCCAACGGGCAATCAAAAAGAGGTGTTTGATAGTCTCATCCCGATCGCAGGCTACACCTAGTAGGTCCTATCCAATTACGCTTAATCAAGTTGTCCTTAGTTAAAATAACTTGTTTATGAACAAACCACATAAACACTTTTATTTTCAAAGGAACTTTGACATCCCAAACATGCTTGGATGTAGGAATGGAGTTCGAATTAATAACATCAATATACATTGATTTAACCGTGAATACTCGCACTTAGTCAACTTCCATGTAATTCATCGGGTTGTTGTGAAAGCTGGACATCCATCGCCTCCTAACTAGACAGAGCCATTCTTCCCAACGATTGCCCGCTAGCGTTCATTTAAACCGAATGTTAAGGGGGGCAGATTGAAGGACCGAAATGACGAACACCTCACGCCGTTGAACAATGCGGTACAAAGACGGGTATTGATGGCCAAGGGTGTCTCGCCGAGCCAAGTATCCTCCCGTAAACGTGTACTCGAGCCGTTTCCAATAACAAACTTCGTCCTATTAAACAAAGCTGTTTAACTTTCATCGCCTTTCCGTAAGGGCGAGTCGGTCGGCTTTGATCAAACCACAGGACAAAGTTTTTGTCCGAGGTACTTGCTGCGAAGGATTTGAGCCCACATAGCATCATTCTTCGATGAGAGCTTCAACAACCACTTGCTAAGAAGGCATTTATTCTTAACTTCTAGGTTCTCAATACCTAGACCCCCTTGGTCTTTCGGTCTACAGATGATATCCCATTTAGAAAGCCGATATTTTCTTTTAAGCTCATCACCCTGCCAAAAGAAACGCGATCGATAGAAGTCCAGTCTCTTCCTAACACCAACTGGAACCTCAAAGAACGATAGGAGAAACATTGGCATACTCGTGAGCACCGAATTAATTAGGATTAATCGGCCTCCGTATGACATGAGTTTACCCTTCCAGCAACTCATTTTCTTCTCAAATCGGTCCTCGATGCACTTCCATTCTCTGTTTGTCAGCCCACGATGGTGGATTGGAATCCCCAAGTAAGATAAGGGCAACTCTCCCAACTCACACCCACACAATTGCCTATAAGCATCTTGTTCATCTTTGGCCCTACCAAAACAGAACAGCTCGCTCTTATGGAAGTTAATCTTTAACCCGGTCAATTGCTCAAATAGGCATAACACAAGCTTCATATTTCTCGCCTTGGCCAAGTCATGCTCCATAAAAATGATTGTATCATCAGCGTATTGAAGGATGGAAACACCTCCATCAATAAGATGAGGTACCAATCCACCTACTTGACCATTTTCCTTAGCCCTTCCTATCAAAATTGCTAACATATCCACCACAATGTTAAACAAGATAGGGACATCGGGTCTCCTTGTCTTAGGCCTTTATGTGTCCGGAAATAGTGACCGATGTCATCATTAACTCTAATTCCCACACTACCTTTTTATGTAAATGATTCAACTTGTCGGGCGCCAGCTGCATCAAAACCTTTCATACACAATGACTGTTAGAGGAATGGCCATTTGACCTTATCATAGGCTTTCTCGAAATCCACCTTAAAATTACTCCATCTAATTTTTAGAATGGATTTCATGGCGCGTTCATGCAGGACTACCACCCTTCAAGGATATTTCGTCCGCATGAAAGCGGTTTGGGACTATTGCACCACAAAGATGCTAATCTGTGTGAGTCTGTTCGTCCCGACTTTCGTGAAAATTTTGAAACTAACATTGAGGAGACAGATCGGCTGAATTGCTCAATTCTCACCGCATCCGCCTTCTTAGGAAGCAGATGTGATAGTCCCAAAATTCAAGTGAAATAATTGAAGCTGTCCGCACAATGATCATGGAACATAGGTAGTAAATCCCCTTAATAATGTGCCAGACTTTTATAAAACTCTGCGGAATCCATCCGTCCGGAGCCTTATTGTTTTTCATTTGTGCAATAGCATCAAACACCTCCTTCTCCAAAACGGGCAACCAGAATATCATTATCGGCAGCCGATAGCTGAGGTACATCCTCACCCTAGACTCATCGAGGACACACAATTATCCTCCGGAGGTCCAAATAACTGCTTATAATATTCGTAATATATGTCTTTAGGTTATCCTGCCCTAAAATAGTGCCTCGCCTTGCTCAAGCTGAAAGATACGCTTCTTTACGTGCTTGCCATTAGCTATCAAATGGAAGAACTGAGTATTTGCGTCCTCTCGACCACTTTGCGGACTTTAGCCCGCAAAGCCCACTTCAATTCTTCTTCGCGGAGCGATTCTTTTAACCTCTTCTCCGCCTCATTTTTAACCCGAAGCTCACCGGCATTAAAATATTGATTCGCCTGTATGTCCGTGGCCTGTATAAGGTTAAGGAGTCTATCCTTTTCAATCTTATACGCGCCATCGAGGTGCTTAGCCCAACCCCGTAAGAAGCCTCTCGATGCCTAATCTTATTCTCGCCAACGCCAATCGCAGATTGCCACCAACACCTTTAACCCATTCCCGGCAATCAAGTCCAAGAACCCTCACGCTCAAACCATGACATCTCAAGGAGAAGGTGTTCTTTTTACCACGTGGTTCGGCCCCCCGAGTCCACGAACAATGGGGTGTGATCAGAAATTCCTCTCGAAAGAGCTTGCACCAGAACCAGAGGGAACTTTTGTTCCCACTCCACGCTTGCAAGAACTCGATCAAGTTTTTCATAGGTTGGGTTTGGCAACGATTAGCCTGTGTGAACTTTCTACCGTAAAGCTCAATCTCTCTCGATCCAAGCTCTCAATAATGGTGTTGAACATGAACGACCATCCGTCAAAATTATCATTGTTCTTCTCCTCTCTCCTCCGATGATATTGAAATCACCTCCAACTAAAATTGGCAGCTGTTCGACCCACGATTCAACAAGGTCCGCCAGAAACTCCGGTTTAAGCTCAGGCTGTGCGGCACCATAAACCGCTTCTAAAGCCCGCTTAAAACCATCAATCCTAGACCTAACTCGAAACTTCACCGCCAAGTCGCCCATCACTACACTTCGACTTCAAGCTTAATCGCATCTCACACCTAGTAAGATACCACCCGATCTTCCTCGCGGAGGAGGCAATGCCAATCAAATCAATACCACCTACAAGAGAAGAGAGAAACTGGGCGCAGTTATCTCTCCCGCCTCCGATAGAGCAACAAAATCTAACCGCTGCTCTAAAGCTGCCTCATTAGGAATCTTCTTTAGCCAAGTCCTTCAGACCTCTGCTATTCCAAAAATTCCTCTCATAATTCATCATGGAATTTTTAGTGGTTCAATCCTAGCGCTCCTACGGACAGCGGAATCGGGATAGATCTTCCGCTTCCACTTACGCTTAGGTTTACTAAGCTCTGTCGCCCGGTCCTCATGACCGGGTTCACAAAAATTACTAGCATCATTCTCTAGGGGTGCATCATGTCCCTCAGAGTCATTATTGGGGGGTTGCTAGATCCGCACACAGAGTATCAAGCACTCTAACCCCTAACGCATCAATGTCATCATCATTCATTGGTTTAACTGCTGCAAGCTTACGAATAGTCTCTAAAGCACGTTCCACCTCCAAATCTAATAGATCATTCACCGAATTGGTAATCTCACTATCCGTAGCACCTAGTGAAACTCCTAATTGGTTTGCATTATTTATAATGTCCTCATTAGAAAAATGCAATAAGGAATTAGATAAGTTGACGGACATACCGTAAGATAAAGCAGCCTCCTGAAGCTTGGCCGCCTCATAGCGCACTGCTGCATATCATCCACCTCAGGGATGTCGAGGATGCGAGCACTCATCCGTCTCCCCTCGGAGATAGGGTCCGGGATCCCACCAAACGCGATAACCTCCTCCCTAGTAACACCTGGCACTGAAACCCTCAAAGGTGGTGCCGAGGTTACCAGAGAGGGCGTCTGCGGGCTCCCGAACCCCAAAGACGGGTGCCCCACACCAGGAACCCCGGCCATAGGTAGGGGCGAAGAGAGGAGAGCGGGGGCCGCCTGCCCGCACCCTCCTCCCACCCCAGCCGAGGGCTCAGGCGAAAGAGCCATCGGCGAGGGAGAAGTGGTCCTCCTGACCATCGGTGAAGAGGGAGGAGACAGGGCCGCCTGCCCCGGCGTCCCCCCGAACGCAACTGCTGCCGTAGTGGTAATCGCCACCATCGGAGTAGCAGGAGCCGAGGCCGCCTGCCTCGGGCTCCCTCTCCCAGCACTGGCCGACCCCCTCGGGGCCGACGCCACCGACGCCACCGGGATCGGTATGGGGATGGGAGAAGACGAGGCCACCTGCCCCGAACCTCCTCCTCCACAACCCATCACACCCGCAGTCGCCGTCACCGGAGTCGCGTCCACGTGAGGCGCCAGGAGAAGAGAAGCACCCTCCGGCCTCCTCTCCGTAGCACCAACCAAAGGCCTTACCGGCCGCCCAAAGAAACAATCCAGCAGCCCCTCGAACTCCAACGGAGGGAGCGTGCTCAAGATAATCACCAGACTCTACCCGGTCACCCATAGCCCGAGGTGCCGGCTGGCTCAAAAGACCCAAAACGCAGAGTAGTAATGGGCACCACAGGTGGCTGCAGGGCTCAACCCGGCCCCATCCCCGGCGATCGAGAGGCTGGGTGCGAGCCGTTAGACCCTCTCACAGGGCCCATCCGACGGTGCCCCTTGGCCCCGCATTACCATCCCTGTCGTGCATGTCCACATCGTTGCCATTAACCACATCAGCAAATAAATCGGTGTCCTCAAACTCGATCTCTAGCGGGAACACCTCTCCCCAATAGGTCCAGTTGACCCTATTAGGCACGAACTCAATATCCAGAACACTTACTAAAAGCCGAGCCACCCCATGGGCACGTGTGAACGCCATATCCACTTTTTCAGTCTTTCCAACCATGATGCCCATACTGGCCACCACACGAGCATCCTGCACAGGCTTAGAAGGAGCCCTAAAACCAAACCAGACCTGCGTGGCGGCTTTCCTTAGGCTCAACTCTGCTTCCACTCGTTAAACTCCGTGATACACTTAGTACCGGGACTTTACACAAGCCAAAGCTCAACAATCTCTGCAAATCATCCACAGATGGGAAATCAACCTTAAAAACCCTGTCCTCGATAAGCACCAACTCCCATCGAAAATCCCCGGGTGCCAGCTCCTGAAGCCTCCTCACAATCTGTGCCTCAGTCACCTCTCCCTGGGTCGCTCTCACAATTCCGGTAGTCAAGCTCAGGGTTGTTGGGGAACGTAGTAATTTCAAAAAATTTCCTACGCACACGCAAGACCATGGTGATGGCATAGCAACGAGAGGGGAGAGTGTCCGTCCACGCACTCGTGAGACCGAAGCGAAGCGTTATAACAACGCTGTTGATGTAGTCGACGCCTTCACGATCCGACCGATCCAAGCACCGAACGTCGGCACCTCCGAAGTTCTCGCACACGCTCAGCTCGATGACGATCCTCGGACTCGATCCAGCAAAGTGTCGGGATGAGTTCCACAAGACGACGGCGTGGGACGATGATGATGCTCCACCGACGCAGGGCTTCGCTAAGCTCCGCGACGATATGACTTCTCCGCGCAGGGCTTCGCTAAGCTCCGCGACGATATGACCGAAGTGGAATATGGTGGAGGGGGCACCGACACGGCTAAGGAACGATCCGTAGATCAACTTGTCTGTCTAGGGTGCCCCCCGCCCCGTATATAAAGGAGCAAGGAGGAGGTGGCCGACCAAGGAGGAGCGATTAGGGGGAGTCCTACTCCCACCGGAGTAGGACTCCTCCTTTCCTAGTAGGAGTAGGAGAGAAGGAGGGGAAGGGAGGAAGGTGCGGCCCCTCCCTTAGTCCAATTCGGACTAGGCCTTGGGGCGCGCCTGCCCTAGGCAGCCCTCTCTCTTTCCCTGCAGGCCCAATAAGGCCCAATACTTCTCCCGGCGAATTCCGTAACTCTCCGGTACTCAAAAATACCGAATCATTCGAACCTTTCCGAACTCCGAATATAGTCGTCCAATATATCGATCTTTACGCCTCGACCATTTCGAGACTCCTCGTCATGTCCCCAATCTCATCCGGGACTCCGAACTCCTTCGGTACATCAAAACTCATAAACTCATAATATAAGCATCATCGAAACCTTAAGCGTGCGGACCCTACGGGTTCGAGAACTATGTAGACATGACCTAGAACTATTCTCGGTCAATAACCAATAGCGGAACCTGGATGCCCATATTAGTTCCTACATATTCTACGAAGATCTTTATCGGTCAAACCGCATAACAACATACTTTGTTCCTTTGTCATCGGTATGTTACTTGCCCGAGATTCGATCGTCGGTATCCAATACCTAGTTCAGTCTCGTTACGCAAGTCTCTTTACTCGTTCCGTAATACATCATCTCGCAACTAACTTATTAGTTGCAATGCTTGCAAGGCTTATATGATGTGTATTACCGAGAAGGCCCAGAGATACCTCTCCGACAATCGGAGTGACAAAACCTAATCTCAAATACGCCAACCCAACATGTACCTTTGGAGACACCTGTAGTACTCCTTTATAATCACCCATTACGCCAGACGCTTGGTAGCACCAAAGTGTTCCTCCGTAAACGGAGTTGCATAATCTCATAGTTACAGGAACATGTATAAGTCATGAAGAAAGCAATAGCAACACACTAAACGATCAAGTGCTAGGCTAACGGAATGGGTCATGTCAATCAGATCATTCTCCTAATGATGTGATCCCGTTAATCAAATGACAACTCATGTCTATGGTTAGGAAACATAACCATCTTTGATTAACGAGCTAGTCAAGTAGAGGCATACTAGTGACACTGCTTGTCTATGTATTCACACATGTATTATGTTTCCGTTAATACAATTCTAGCATGAATAATAAACATTTATCATGATATAAGGAAATAAATAATAACTTTATTATTGCCTCTAGGGCATATTTCCTTCATCTCCCACTTGCACTAGAGTCAATAATCTAGTTCACATCGCCATGTGATTTAACATCAATAGTTCACATCTATATGTGGTTAACACCCATAGTTCACATCGACATGTGACCAACACCCAAAGGGTTTACTAGAGTCAGTAATCTAGTTCACATCGCTATGTGATTAACACCCAAAGAGTACTAAGGTGTGATCATGTTTTGCTTGTGAGATAATTTTAGTCAACGGTCTCACATTCAGAGCCGTAAGTATTTTGCAAATTTCTATGTCTACAATGCTCGCACGGAGCTACTCTAGCTAATTGCTCCCACTTTCAATATGTATCCAGATTGAGACTCAGAGTCATCTAGATTAGTGTTAAAACTTGCATCGACGTAACCCTTTACGACGAACCTTTTTTTTTCTTCACTTCCATAATCGAGAAACATATCCTTATTCTACTAAGGATAATTTTGACCGCTGTCCATTGATCTACTCCTAGATCACTATTGCACTCCTTGCCAATCTTAGTGGTAGGGTATGCAATAGATCCGTACACAACATGACATACTTTATAGAACCTATGGCTGATGCATAGGAATGACTTTCATTCTCTTTCTATCTTCTGCCGTGGTCGGGTTTTGAGTCTTACTTAATCTCACACCTTGTAACACGTGCAAGAACTCTTTCTTTGACTGCTCCATTTTGAACTACTTCAAAATCTTGTCAAGGTATGTATTCATTGAAAAACTTATCAAGCGCCTTGATCTATCTCTATAGATCTTGATGCTCAATATGTAAGCAGCTTCACCGAGGTCCTTCTTTGAAAAACTCCTTTCAAATACTCCTTTATGCTTTGCAGAATAATTCTACATCATTTCCGATCAACAATATGTCATTCACATATACTTATCGAAATGTTGTAGTGCTCCCACTCACTTTCTTGTAAATACAGGCTTCTCCAAAAGTCTATATAAAACCATATGCTTTGATCACACTATCAAAGCGCTTATTCCAACTCCGAGATGCTTGCACCAGTCCATAGATGGATTGTCAAGCTTGCACATTTTGTTAGCTCCTTTAGGATTGACAAAACCTTCGGTTGCATCATATGCAACTCTTCTTTAATAAATCCATTAAGGAATGCAGTTTTGACATCCATTTGCCAGATTTCATAAAATGTGGCAATTGCTAACATGATTCCGACAGACTTAAGCATCGTTACGAGTGAGAAAATCTCATCATTTTCAATCACATTGAACTTGTCGAAAACCTTTTGCAACAAGTCGAGCTTTGTAGATAGTAACACTACTATCAGTGTCCGTCTTCCTCTTGAAGATCCATTTATTTAACATGGCTTGCTGATCATCGAGCAAGTCAATCAAAGTCCATACTTTGTTCTCATACATGGATCCTATCTCAGATTTCATGGCCTCAAGCCATTTCGCGGAATCTGGGCTCATCATCGCTTCCTCATAGTCCGTAGGTTCATCATGGTCTAGTAACATGACTTCCGAACATGATTACCGTACCACTCTGTGCGGATTTTACTCGAAGACCTACGAGGTTTGGCAGCAACTTGATCTGAAGTTTTATGATCATCATCATTAACTTCCTCACTAATTGGTGTAGGAATCACTGGAACTGATTTATGTGATGAACTACTTTCCAATAAGGGAGAAGGTACAATTACCTCATCAAGTTTTACTTTCCTCCCACTCACTTCTTTAGAGAGAAACTTATTCTCTAGAAAGGATCCATCTTAGCAACGAAAAAACTTGCCTTCGGATCTGTGATAGAAGTTGTACCCAATAGTCACCTTTGGGTATTCTATGAAGACGCACTTCTCTGATTTGGGTTCGAGCTTATCAGGTGAAAACTTTTTCACATAAGCATCACAACTCCAAACTTTAAGAAACGACAGCTTAGGTTCACAATAGATGGTGCCCTATTAAACGTGAATGCAGTTGTCTCTAATGCATAACCCCAAAACGGTAGTGGTAAATCGGTAAGATACATCATAGATCGCACCATATCCAATAAAGAGCGGTTATGACGTTCGGACACACCATTATGCTGTGGTGTTCCAGGTGGCGTGAGTAGTGAAACTATTTCACATTGTTTTAACTGAAGGCCAAACTCGCAACTCAAATATTTTTCCTCTGCGATCATATCGTAGAAACTTTTTATTTTCTTGTTACGATGATTCTTCACTTCACTCTGTAATTCTTTGAACCTTTCAACTATTTCAGACTTATGTTTCATCAAGTAGATATACCCATATCTGCTCAAATCATCTTGTGAAGGTCAGAAAATAACGATACTTGCCACGAGCATCAACACTCATTGGATCGCATACATCGGTATGTATTATTTCCAATAAGTCAAGAGCTTGTTCCATTGTTCCGAGAACGGAGTTTTAGTCATCTTGCCCAAACGGCACGGTTCGCAAGCATCAAATGATTCATAACCAAGTGATTCCGAAAGTCCATCAGCATGGAGTTTCTTCATGCGCTTTACACCAATATGACCTAAACGACAGTGCCACAAATAAGTTGCACTATCATTATTAACTTTGCATCTTTTGGCATCAATATTATGAATATGTGTATCACTACGATCGAGATCCAACAAACTATTTTCATTGGGTGCATAACCATCGAAGGTTTTATTCATGTAAACAGAATAACAATTATTCTTTTACTTCAAATGAATAACCGTATCGCAATAAACATGATCAAATCATATTCATGCTCAACACAAACGCTTAATAACATTTATTTGGCTTTTAACATCTCGAAAATATAGGGAGTGTGTGATGATGATCATATCAATCTTGGAACTATTTCCAACACTCATCGTCACTTCCCTTCAACTAGTTTCGCTCATTCGCAACTCCTGTTTGAGTTACTACTCTTAGCAACTGAACCAAGATCAAATACCGAGGGTTGCTACGAACACTAGTAAAATACACATCAATAATCTGTATATCCAATATACCTTTGTTCACTTTGCCATCCTTCTTATCCGCCAAATACTTGGGGTAGTTCCGCTTCAAAGGACTAGTTCCATTGCAGCAAAAGCACTTAGTCTCGTGCTTAGGTCCAGACTTGGGCTTCTTCACTCGAGCAGCAACTTGCTTGCCGCTCTTCTTGAAGTTCCTTTCTTTCCTTTGCCCTTTCTTGAAACTAGTGGTTTTGTCAATCATCAACACTTGATGCTCTTTTCTTGATTTCTACCTTCGTCGATTTCAGCATCACGAAGAGCTTGGGAATTCCTTTTGTCATCCCTTGCATATTATAGTTCATCATGAAGTTCTACTAACTTGGTGATGGTGACTAGAGAATTCTGTCAATCACTATCTTATCTAGAAGATTAACTCCCACTTGATTCAAGCGATTGAAGTACCTGCATAATCTGAGCACATGCTCACTAGTTGAGCGATTCTCCTCCATCTTTTAGCTATAGAACTTGTTGGAGACTTCATATCTCTCAACTCGGTATTTGCTTGAAATATTAACTTCAACTCCTGGAACATCTCATATGGTCCATGACGCTCAAAACGCCTTTGAAGTCCCGATTCTAAGCTGTTAAGTATGGTGCACTAAACTATCAAGTAGTCATCATTTTGAGCTAGCCAAACGCTCATAACGCCGCATCTGCTCCTGCAACAGGTCTGTCACCTAGCGTGCATTAAGAACATAATTCTTCAGGCAGCAATGAGGATAAACCTCCGATCACGGATCCAATCCGCATCATTGCTACTAACATTTTTCAATACAATTTTCTCTAGGAACACATATAAAAACATAGGGAAGCAACAACGCGAGCTATTGATCTACAACATAATCTGCAAAATACTACTAGGACTAAGTTCATGATAAATTAAAGTTTAATTAATCATATTACTTAAGAACTCTCACTTAGATAGACATCTCTCTAGTCATCTAAGTGATTACGTGATCCAAATCAACTAAACCATGTCCGATCATCACGTGAGATGGAGTAGTTTCAATGGTGAACATCACTATGTTGATCATATCTACTATATGATTCACGCCGACCTTTCGGTCTCCGTGCTCGAGGCCATATCTGTTATATGCTAAGCTCGCCAAGTTTAACTCGAGTATTCCGCGTGCAAGAACTGTTTTGCACCCGTTGTAGATGGACGAGAGCTTATCACACCCGATCATCACGTGGTGTCCGGGCACTACTTAACTTTAGCAACGGTGCATACTCGTGGAGAACACTTCTTGATAATTTTAGTGAGAGATCATCTTATAATGCTACCGCCAATCAAAGCAAGATAAGATGCACAAAGGATAAACATCACATGCAATCAATATATGTGATATGATATGGTCATCATCATCTTGTGCTTGTGATCTCCATCTCCAAGCACCGCCATGATCACCATCGCCACCGCGCGACACCTTGATCTCCATCGTAGCATCGTTGTCGCCTCGCCAACTATTGCTTCTACGACTATCGCTATCGCTTAGTGATAAAGTAAAGCAATTACATGGCTTTTGCATTTCATACAATAAAGCGACAACCATATGGCTCCTGCCAGATTGCCGATAACTCGGTTACAAAACATGATCATCTCATACAATAAAATATAGCATCACGCCTTGACCACATCACATCACAACATGCCCTGCAAAAACAAGTTAGACGTCCTCTACTTTGTTGTTGCAAGTTTTACGTGGCTGCTACGGGCTTAGCAAGAACCGTTCTTACCTACGCATCAAAACCACAACGATAGTTTGTCAAGTTGGTGCTGTTTTAACCTTCACAAGGACCGGCGTAGCCACACTCGGTTCAACTAAAGTGAGAGAGACAGACACCGCCGGTCACCTTTAAGCAACTAGTGCTCAAGCGGTGAAACCAGTCTCGCGTAAGCGTCGCGTAATGTCGGTCCGGCCGCTTCATCTCACAATACCGCTGAACCAAAGTATGACATGCTGGTAAGCAGATGACTTATATCGCCCACAACTCACTTGTGTTCTACTCGTGCACATGACATCAACGCATAAAACCAGGCTCGGATGCCATCGTTGGGGAACGAGTAATTTTAAAAATTTCCTACGCACACGCAAGACCATGGTGATGGCATAGCAACGAGAGGGGAGAGTGTCTGTCCACGCACCCTCGAGACCGAAAGCGAAGCGTTATAACAACGCTGTTGATGTAGTCGACGCCTTCACGATCCGACCGATCCAAGCACCTAACGTCGGCACCTCCGAGTTCTGCACACGCTCAGCTCGATGACGATCCCGGACTCGATCCAGCAAAGTGTCGGGATGAGTTCCACAAGACGACGGCGTGGTGGCGATGATGATGCTCCACCGACGCAGGGCTTCGCCTAAGCTCCGCGACGATATGACTTCTCCGCGCAGGGCTTCGCTTAAGCTCCGCGACGATCGACCAAGTGGAATATGGTGGAGGGGGCACCGCACACGGCTAAGGAACGATCCGTGATCAACTTGTCTGTCCTAGGGTGCCCCCTGCCCCGTATATAAAGGAGCAAGGAGGAGGTGGCGGCCAAGGAGGAGGCGCGCAAGGGGGAGTCCTACTCCCACCGGAGTAGGACTCCTCCTTTCCTAGTAGGAGTAGGAGAGAAGGAGGGGAGGGAGGAAGGGTGCGGCCCTCCCTTAGTCCACCCGGACTAGGCCTTGGGGCGCGCCTGCCCTAGGCAGCCCTCTCTCTTTCCCGCAGGGCCCAATAAGGCCCAATACTTCTCCCGGCGAATTCCCGTAACTCTCCCAGACTCAAAAATACCGAATCATTCGAACCTTTCCGAACTCCGAATATAGTCGTCCAATATATCGATCTTTACGCCTCGACCATTTCGAGACTCCTCGTCATGTCCCCAATCTCATCCGGGACTCGAACTCCTTCGGTACATCAAAACTCATAAACTCATAATATAACCGCATCGAAACCTTAAGCGTGCGGACCCTACGGGTTCGAGAACTATGTAGACATGACCTAGAACTATTCTCGGTCAATAACCAATAGCGGAACCTGGATGCCCATATTAGTTCCTACATATTCTACGAAGATCTTTATCGGTCAAACCGCATAACAACATACTTTGTTCCCTTTGTCATCGGTATGTTACTTGCCCGAGATTCGATCGTCGGTATCCAATACCTAGTTCAGTCTCGTTACCGGCAAGTCTCTTTACTCGTTCCGTAATACATCATCTCGCAACTAACTTATTAGTTGCAATGCTTGCAAGGCTTATATGATGTGTATTACCGAGAAGGCCCAGAGATACCTCTCCGACAATCGGAGTGACAAAACCTAATCTCAAATACGCCAACCCAACATGTACCTTTGGAGACACCTGTAGTACTCCTTTATAATCACCCAGTTACGCTGTGACGCTTTGGTAGCACCAAAGTGTTCCTCCGTAAACGGAGTTGCATAATCTCATAGTTACAGGAACATGTATAAGACATGAAAAAGCAATAGCAACACACTAAACGATCAAGTGCTAGGCTAACGGAATGGGTCATGTCAATCAGATCATTCTCCTAATGATGTGATCCCGTTAATCAAATGACAACTCATGTCTATGGTTAGGAAACATAACCATCTTTGATTAACGAGCTAGTCAAGTAGAGGCATACTAGTGACACTGCTTTGTCTATGTATTCACACATGTATTATGTTTCCGGTTAATACAATTCTAGCATGAATAATAAACATTTATCATGATATAAGGAAATAAATAATAACTTTATTATTGCCTCTAGGGCATATTTCCTTCAAGGGTCTCCTCCGGGACCTCTCTCGCCGCCGGGGACTCAAAAAACATAAGCTCAGCGAAGTAGACACCATAAATATTCAGCGTCGGAGGCAGGTCACGCAACAACGGGCAGTCCCCCGAGTCATGTGCAGGCTTGCCACACGACTCACACAACTGGGCCACACACTCAGCAATGAAATGGCCCTTCTCACCACAACGGTAGCAAATCATCCTCTCCTTCTTACGAGCATATTTGGACGCCTCTCGGCATCGGACTGCCGGTAGCCTCATCCACCGTCCCAGCCTCGGGAACCTCAACATCGCCAAGGCGCCACCACTTCCATCGCTCAAGAGGGAGCTCGGTGGAAGTAGGGTCCGACTCCATCAGAGCCGCCAGAGGAACAACAGCCTCAGGCGGGGCGGTCGGCGAAATCTCCCACGGCCCCTACCCCTGTTACCACCGTGGCCACGAAAGCCTCCTCTCTGACGGTGATCCGGGCCGGAGGCCCCCTCGACAAAACCACCCGCCGGACCGAGAAACGGTCTCTCAGCAGACCCGTCGCTTTGGCAGGCATAACCACGACCTCCTCCCGTAGAAGAGGATCCTCGGTGCTGTCCATCCCCATATGCATCGTACCAATCATCCCCCCACTGTCCTCGGGGCGGATCGTTTGTCTGAGTCGGACCGGACCGGTTTTGCGCCGGCCTGGCAACGTAATGGGGCGGAAGCGCAGCCCGTGGTTCATTGCCAACGGTCGCCGGCCAGCCCCCATTAGGCCGAGGCCCTCCACCGCGGCCAGAAGGAGTCTCGCCAGACGCGCTCGGCGCGCTCGACGCGGGAGGACGATGGCCTCCACGACCCGCAGCCTGGGGAGCAGAGGGCGCCGCAACTGGCACCGGTGGTCTCAGACCACCCCTGCCAGCAGCAATGGGCACCACGCCCGGCGCCGGTGGCCTCAGGCCACTCCTCCCGAGGCCGGCTGCAGGAGAGATTGCCCGAGGCTCGACCCAAAGGCCAGCTCACGCCGGGGTGACCGTTCCCGACAGCTCCACCGCCGGCGGCCTTTGGCCGATCGCGCCAGACGCCACGTCCGGCACCGCCGCCGGCGGGCGGAGCCGCCAGCCCGTCCCGCCGTGCCGGAGGAGGGTTTGTTGGCCGGCGGCGGCGCAACCCCACGGCCGGCCATGCCTGGCAGCGGCCGGATTCTCCGAGCCCGACGAAAACCACAGTGAGGGAAACCTCGCGTCCCAACTTTGCGAACCCTAGAACGCGGCGGCGCACGAGCGAGAAGGATGCTATCGTTCTCGTACGTGCATGGGATATCACGAAGAATAGCAGTGGTGCCTGGTCCAGCAAGGGCCTCGTCACAGCCAGGCACGCCGGGCTGAGAGGGCACGTCCCGACTCTCCTGGGCCACATACCCAGTTCCAGCCGGTCCATCCAGGCCCTCATCAACACCCCCATGCTGGGCCTCATACCCATGCACGGGCCCACAACCGGCCCACTCCTCAACGACCCCCTCGTGGCCCAGGAGGAGATTCAAACGAGCAGCCCTGGCCGCCCGGATCGCCGGCGCCGGCGGCGCTGGCTCCGGTCTCCCTCTCCTCTTCTTCTTCTTACGAACAACGTGGCTCCAGTTATCTTGCAGGAAGAAATCGGACAAAGATATGGGTTGGATACATACCTTAGGTAACGGTCCTTTCCAAGGCCGGATCGCCGTTGCCGCCGTCCTCCAGTGGATAATCCGGCGAACCACCTCCACCCTATCCTCAGAACGCAGTCCGATCCGCGCCGGATCATCGCCCGGCACAATTTCATCGACCAACGCGGCGACCTCTTCCTCCGAGTAGCCAGGGTTGAAGGCCTCGCAGATCACGTCAGAAGGCGTCGGCGAGTAGTCAGCCGGCGATCTGCCCGCAGGTTCCCCGTCGTCGTCCTCCTCTCCTTCCGAGTCCGCGAGCACCCAGAACCGCCCCCCAACCCGCGTCGAACGCAGATCCGCAGGCTCCGGCCGCCGGCTAGCGACGTTCGCCACGGGCGCCTCTCGAGTCGCCTCTCGAGTCGCCATCAATAGAATTGCAGGGCCAGTTTGTTGGTCTAATGTTGATGTTCAAACCTGGGCCTTCTACTATTTGCTTGCCGTGCTCTTTGCATTGCCGATGTGAAGCTTGGTTCATGTATATTCTCGCCTTGTATCGGGTCAATTGGTACTTCTGTAGAAAGGTATTCTGCCCATGTAACTGAATCCTAGTGACAGTTGAGACTTTGCGCGTGAACTCTCAACTAATGAAGAATTCTTAAGGAGCATGCTAGATATGAACCAAGTAACTGCTCACAACTTTACACTTGTTTTAGAAAGGAAAGGAGATGAATGAATTAAAACTTTACTCTGTTAGCATCCAAGCAAAAGGAACATAAGACTAGTCAGTAATTAGTCGGTACTAATTAGATGGAAGCTACATCTGCCATGTGCAATTGACTACAAGATAATCATGTCTAACCACTTTCTATCTTAACTGAATTTTGTGTCTGCAGCTTGGTGTCTATACCTTCAAGGAAGGAGACTATCTCCTGTATGGTTGGCCTCACGAAAGGATTATGGTGGACACACTTGCAAGCGGCTTCGAGCACCTTCAACATCTGCTCTTCATACCCTGTGCCCCGTAGTGTAGGATCCATGACCTCAAGCTGCTTCCCTTCTGATTTCATCTCCTGTACCCAGTTTACAAGTTCTTTTGATGAAGACAAGACCAGGACAGGCCGCCTTCCAGTGAGCAGCTCAAGTAGGACCATGCCAAAACTGTACATGTCACCTCTCAGTGTAGCAACCCATCCTTGTCCATACTCAGGTGGGATGTAGCCCGGAGTGCCAACTAGCTCAGTTGTGAAATGGGTTTGACTGTCAATCAACCTGGAGAGCCCAAAATCTGCAACATAAGCTTTGAATTCTTTGTCAAGCAGGATGTTGCTAGACTTGATGTCACGGTGGACAATGTGAGGCTTGCAGACACCATGGATATAAGAAAGGCCCCGGCTTGCTCCTTGTGCGATCTTGAGCCGTGTTGGCCAGTCAAGAAATGAACTTATACCATCATCCCCATTGTGAAGCCAGTCGTCCAGGCTGCCATTCTCCATGTAGGGATATATGAGGAACCTTGAATCTCCCTGTATGCCATAACCCCAGAGCGGTACAAGGTTGTCGTGCTGTGCCATTGAGAGTGCATCAACCTCTGCAGTGAACTCCCTGTTCATCAGACACATGTCATCATTAAGCTTCTTGATAGCCAGTTTGAGGCCATCAGGTAAATCAGCCTTATAGACCAGCCCATAACCTCCGCACCCGATGATGTTCTCCTGGTGAAAGTTATTTGTAGCCTTCACAATGTCAGCGAATGTGAGGTTACTTTCTTCTCCCTTTCCTCGTGGCACTATCACTAATGATTCTTCTGAATCAGTCTCGATTGAAATAGCTTCCACATCTCCGTTATTGCTGATCCTGTTTTTGGTTATGAAACTGGTATGCTTGAATGTTGCAAGGAGCCCCCCAAGCACAAAAAGAATAGCAGTTCCTCCAAAGAACACACCGAATGTAATTGCCATAATGGATTTCTTGCTCCAGTGCTTTCTGAAGCCCGACGGTCCTTCAGTTGAATCACAACTGCGATGAAGAATATGGCCACACAACTTTGGATTCCCCTCAAAGCTAGAATTCGGGAATGTACTTAGCTGGACTCCATCTGGAATTTTTCCTTCGAGGTCATTGTGGGAAATGTTGAGTGCTGAAAGGAAGTGCAGGTTCTTCATTGCCGATGGGATTATACCTGTGAGATGATTGCTAGATAAGTCCAGCACCCGCAGATTTATCAGGTCGCAGAGCTGCCGTGGTATCTCTCCTGATAAGCTATTTGAACTGAAGTTCAGTATAACAAGCGAGTTCAACTGACCAATCTCCTCAGGGATCACACCGGTGAACTTATTATTTCCTAGATTCAATACTTTTGGGAAAGCACTGGTTATCCGATATTGACGTGATGGAGTTGCATAGACAGGCAGTTCAAAGGCTCTTGGGTCCAAACGGGGCGCAATCTTATCTGAATTTAGCATTGGCATCTCCATTAAGGCTGTTGGAATTTCACCTGTAATGTTATTACCTGATATATCTAGATGGAACAGTAACTTTAGGCTTTTGATCCAGCCTGGTATTGGCCCACTGAGTTGGTTATCTTGCAAAAATAACATCTCCAGCTTTGTCAGCTTTGATAGCCAAAGGGGTATGTTTCCAGACAATGAGGAACTTGCTATTGAAAGAACCTGAAGATTCTGAAAACCATCAACTATTTCATCTTCTGGCATGGACTCACCCTTGAAGTTGGTCCCCCCGATAAGTAGGGAAGTGAGGTTCCTACAGTTCTTGAGTATCCGGAGTGTGTTTGTGATATTTGTAAAATTGTTGAAACCCAGTGATAGGAAAGTAAGGGATTTCAAACTGGCTATTCTTGGTGAAAGCTGCCCATGGAAGTTGTTGCCAGATATCCGCAGTGCAGCCAGCTTGCTGCAAGAGTATATGCTTTCTGGAATTGTGCCGGTAAAGTTGTTGTACAGAAGATCTAAATTCCTTAGACTGAGCAGGCTTGAGAAGTTGACCTTGGTAAGTTCTCCGTTGAACTGGTTGCTCTTGAGATCAACTGTTACGAGATTTGTGCAGTTGCTCAGAGCTGACGGCAGCTCCCCTGACATCTTGTTGTGGTCCAAATGCAACTCCTCTAATTTCTTGAGCTGGCCTATTGAGTTCGGAATCTTGCCGCTGAAATTGTTCCCTCCAAGATTTAGGTTAGCCAGATTTCTGAGTTTGATTATCTGTGTGCCATCGAGCTTTCCATCTAAATGGTTGTCCGGAAGCGAGAGGTACTCCAGTAAGGAAGCATCAAAGAGTTCATTGGGGAGAGCCCCCCTGAGGTTGTTGTGTCCAGCCTTGAGCACTCTGAGCATGGAGCAGTTGCCAAGTCCTGGAGGGATGCTGCCTGTAAATTGGTTGTAACAGAGCTCAACCACAGCTAACAATGACGAGCTGCTGCAGAAATGACTCGGTATTTGCCCACTGAAGCTGTTGTTGCTTGCATTGAGCGCGACCAGGTTGTTCATCACTTGCCACGTGGATGGAAACCCTCCTGTGAACAAGTTGCTCGAGATGTTCAATACCTGCAGAGGCCGTGCAGGGGTTGAAAATGGCAGCTCTTCCATGTCTCCTCTGAGGCGGTTGAAGCTGACATCAAGGACGATGATGCTACTGGACGACACCAGCTCCAGCGGCAGGCCTCCAAACAGCGAGTTGTGGGATAGGTTGAGGCGCAGCAGCCCGGTGAGGTTGCCCAGCGACGGCAATAGGCGCCCCTCAAGGCCCTTCGAAGCCAGCGAGACGTCTGTCACTGAGCCATCCGCACTGCAGGCGATCCCTTCCCACACGCAGCAGTCAGTGCTGTTCCGCCTCCACGATGCCGTGAGGCCACCATCCTGCGACAGCCCAGCCAGGAACTGCAGGAGGGAGCTTTTCTCCCCCTCCGTGCAAGAACTGGCTGGAGAGGCCATGGAGAGCAGCACCACCACCACCACAAGAGCAGCACAGCCAAGGAGACGCATGGAGCATCCATTGCTGCACTCCTTGCATGAGGAACAGAGCTGCTGCTGCCTCTGCATGGCTGGTGTCTTGATCAGCGATTCTTACTGGACCTGGTCAGGAAAGAGGGCGAGGAGGAAGGAGAGGGAGGATTGGACTCTCACATTGACCACAGAAGAGAGCAGGTTTGGGTCAAGGATCAGGGGCCGTGCGGGCGCACATCCACACTGGTGCTCTTCACACTGGCCTCGGGCAGCAGCTTCCTGGCTCTCACCCACGCCATCACGTTTCGGTTGAGGCCACCCTGCAATAAGCCAATACTCTATGAAAAGACCAGACCCTCTTGCGCAAAAACAATTGGTGCTTTTGGTAACCACCCTTTGATTCTCCGATTATTGAATCGGTAATGGTACAATGATGCATTTGTTTAACGACATGATCTGATGGATACGATATGATATGCCCCATCGGAGAAGTATTATTTTTACCAACTTGACTGTACAACAAGTCTTTACTAATCGCAGCAGCTGGTCACTGGTCAGTGGTGTCCGTTCTTGGTCTCTTTTGGTGTGTTTATTTACTTGGTCGTTAGTTCGTTACTTCTAGTTTATTCACTCATGTAATGTGTTCCTTGTGAATCTAATTAGGACGTGGAGTAGGTGTCAAGTGTCAACTTTGCATAGTCCAGTCTCCAGTTTCAGAACGTAGACTTGGCATGCATGGAGATGCAAGAGACGTCACGTAAGCAAAGAAATTGCCTGCCACCTTGGCATTCGGGGAGTGCCGACCTGGGACATTGCCACCTTGTGATGCATGGGCAGAAATTTACATGGTGATTTGAGTTTCTGTGTTGAACATACCTGTATATTATAATTATTTAGTGTTCATGTGCACCTAAGATGCATCACTTAAACAACATTATGTACTTATAAATGGGCATATTATAAGTTTTCTTCCATCTTGTTATCTTGTATCCACCCATCAAGCCTTTTCATTTTAGAGAAAATCGCACTGTGGGTCCCTTAACTTGGCACTGAGAGAACGGTTTAATTTAACAACCTGAAAACCAATCAATCGGAAGAAAATCAGAAATGGATCTCCGTCTATTTGGAGTCTTTAAAAAACAGAAAACAATGTTTGAGGCCTAAACATAGCTGAAAAGTGTGCATATTTTTTTAAGTTTGCCTCAAAGATGTTTAGAATGTGCATATTACTTCAAAGATGTTTAGAATGCGCGCACATATTTCATCAACATATCCTTTTCACCTGCTGTGTAGAAGAAAAGAAAGACAAACATGTGGATCAAAATAAAGTTAGTTTTGCTAGTTCATTCATTGGTCTTCGTTGCCTTATGTGTTCCCTGTGAATCTGGCCAACTATTTCAAGTTGATGAGTAAATGAATGATGTAGATCGTCGTCATAAGAAAAGGTGTTTTTCAGAGAAAAGAGTGCAATTACATACAAATGTAGAATCTTTGGAATATAATAGGTGCTCTGAAAGCTTTGTAGACAAAACAGAAACCACCATCAACCACAGCATTTCCGCGACACTCGCAGGAAGGGGATGTAGATCTCCAGCATCACATGATCCATGCTAATGCCATAGACAGAACGACGTTGAGAGCCGATGACCGGGTATGTAGAATAGCGCTTGTCGATGTGGATCAACCTGGATTTGGATCCGTCGCTTTCAGCCGTCGATATCGAGGGAGAAGGAGAACACCAGATCCGACACCAATTGGGGTCTTCAATTGTGCTCTAGGATCACCATCTTTTCCCTTTTGTTGTGGCCGCCAATAAAGAGCAACCGCTAGACACAAGCGACATAATGCTCGTCAACCTGAGCGAACGACAAGCAGACGAGGCCATCGGCTCTTGGGCATCGACTGAAACTACTTTGTTCGACGACAGCGCCATCCTAATCGCACCGGCACTACTAGATGAAGAATAAACCCTACCTCTTTGTAGTTTGTACAGACGAGGGAGATAGTAGAAGGCACGTGCTATGCACGTGTTCTTCACTCACTCATTTGTTTAGCATGGAAAGAAGTAGCTTATTCACCACATTGCTAGTTTAGTACTACCTCTGTATCAAAGTATAAGACATTTTTGCATCAAAGTATAAGACGTTTTTGCAGTTTAGTATGAAAAAAGTGATCACATTGCTAGTTTAGTACAACCTCTGCCATCGCTAATCATTCTTGCCGCTTGGACAATCTGGAAACATCGCAATGCATGCATCTCCGATGGCATCACGTCGTTGCATACCCACCTCGTGAACACCATCTAGAAGGAGCTCGTGCCTAGCGAAAGCCGGTGCTAGAGAGTTAGGCATAATCATTCATGTAACCGTACACATAATTTGTAACGGGCTGAGCAACCCCACCCTCTAATGCTCAACGGCGTCCTCGTAAACGCCTTCTAGCGTATGCATGACGGGGAACACCATCATGTACTTTCTACCCTTTATCAATGAAATGATACTCTTCGCGCATATTCGCGAAAAGAATATAAGACATTTTTGCAGTTTAATTTGAAATGTCTTATATTTAATATAGAGGGAGTAGTATGCATGCCTTTTAAGTGTTAAATTCCGTTGAAGTGTCAGGTTGTTGCGTTCGAATGTTTTGTTGATACAAACATTTCAGTGTGTTGATTTGTAAAAGCTATAGTTGCTTACCCGTTTTTTATAGAAAGCTATAGTCCGGAAATCCGTTGGTGCTCCCGGGAGAGCGCGCTCCTACACGCGAAAATAATTTTTGAAATGTCAAAAAAAATTAACAATAATTCTATGTGTTCTTTGTCACACCCAATGCTACATACGATTTTGTAGGCAAAAAGATTAAACATTTGACATGTGCAAAAAACAAAAACAAAATGAACACCAAATATTACCCCAAAATATCACCCAAATTTTGTTTTTTCACCGGCGAAACACAGCTGCTCCGTTTCGCATGGAAATTTCAAGGATGCTTGCGACACTAAAACGAACATAAAAAAATTAAAAAAATTTTAAAAACATTTACTATATATTTTTTGTTTACTATTCACTAGGAGTGCGCGCTCCCGGGAGTCAAAACGCCAGTATGTGCACCAGCACGTGTGTGGGCCCATTTGGAGCCACGAGCATTCCAAAAAGGTGGTGGAGCCACTTTGGCGCCTGACCGTACATAGCGAATCCAAGAATTGTCAACCGCTAGATCTCTTGAGCAGGGTACTGGCAAACGATGGATGTTCAGCTATTAGAACAAATCAATGGCTTGTAATTGCTCATGAATCTTGCCGGATAGCTACTCAAAATTCAAAAAATTGCGTACTATAGTAGTACAGATATGGGAGCCCCCCTCCTCCCGCTGGAGCAGAGAACGAGGCGGGCATGAACCGTTCCGTCACCGGCGTTCACAAGGGGAGAAACCATAGAGGGTGTTTGGATGCTCTCTAGTCATGTGACTAGTAATAGTCAGACTAGAAGTTTTTAGTCAGGCCCTGTTTGGAAGGTGACTACTACTAGTCAGCACTAAATGTCTCAGTATTAAATATCCTTTGTGCAACACCAATTAGAGGAGAGAGGGGACTTTAGTCAGTAAAAGTCGGGGTGTTTGGAGGTTTATCGACTAAAGGTGACTACTACTAGTCTCTAGTCAAGAAAAGTTGGGGTGGGGTGACTAGGGACTAAACTAGTTTTAGTCACCCACTAGTCAGGGGTGTTTGGAGGTTTACTGACTAAAGGTGACTACTACTAGTCTCTAGTCTCTAGTCTCTAGTGATCCAAACACCCTCATAGTGCCGGCCCAACTATTTTTTCAAAATATTGGTGAAAAACCTGCAATCTTGCTTTCATTTGAGCAAACCATAGGCATTTCCTATTTGACGCACTGAAACGCCTGCCTACAACCGTGTTCATTGTGCCGGCCCAACTCTGACATGTGTTCCCGTTGTTCCTATGGTATGTCCATGCATCTTTTTTGTTATTCATTTTCTACACTTTTTTTGTGATTTCTTCCATTTATTTCCTTTTCCTTATTTATTTATTTTTGATCCTATACTATTTGTTTGTTTTCTTTGTTAGTAAAAATACATGTTATTTTCCTTTTTGCTCTCTCTTATTTCGTTTTGTGTTAACCTTTTAAAATTCATGAACATTAAAAAAATACAAGGTGAACATTTTCTTTAGTTACAGAGAACATTTTTCTAATACACGATGACCAAAATTTTAAAACACGGAATTTTTTCAAATACACAGTGATCATTTTTACAAATACCATGAGTATTTTTCCAATACACGTTAAACACGATGAACATTTTCTAAATAGAGGACGAACATTTTGTAAATGCAAGAGAACTTTTTAGTTCCATGAAAGCTTTTTAAATTCAAGTTTATTAATAAAATATGTTTAAAAATCATAATAAAGAAACCAAAGGGAAAGAGAAATCCAAGCTAAAACTAAAAAAAACCAAAAATGGAAATAAATCGATAAAAACCGGCACATATTGTTTTTCTACACTTTATTTTGTGATTTCTTCCATTTCTTTCCTTTTCCTTATTTTTTTTGACCCTATACTATTTGTTCGTTTTTTGTTAGTAAAAATACATGTTATTTTCCTTTTGCTCTCTCTTATTTCTTTTTGTGTTAACCTTTAAAAATTCATGAACATTAAAATTTACAGGGTGAACATTTTCTTTAGTTACAGAGAACATTTTTCTAATACACGATGACCAAAATTTTAAAAGACAGAAATTTTTCTAATACACAGTGATCATTTTACAAATACCATGAGTATTTTTCCAATACACGTTAAACATGATGAACATTTTCTAAATAGAGGACGAACATTTTGTAAATGCAAGAGAACTTTTAGTTCCATGAAAGTTTTTAAATTCAATTTTTTTATAAAATATGTTTAAAAATCATAATAAAGAAACCAAAGGAAAGAGAAATCCAAGCTAAAACTAAAAACCAAAAATGAAATAAATCAATAAAACCGGCACTTATTCTTTTCTACACTTTTTTTGTGATTTCTTCCATTTCTTTCCTTTTCCTTTTTATTTATTTTTGATGCTATACTATTTGTTCGTTTTCTTTGTTAGTAAAAATACATGTTATTTTCCTTTTGCTCTCTCTTATTTCGTTTTGTGTTAACCTTTTAAAATTCATGAACGTTAAAAAAATACAAGGTGAACATTTTCTTTAGTTACAGAGTACATTTTTCTAATAGACGATGACCAAAATTTTAAAACACGGAATTTTTTTCTAATACACAGTGATCATTTTTACAAATACCATGAGTATTTTTCCAATACACGTTAAACACGATGAACATTTTCTAAATGGAGGACGAACATTTTGTAAATGCAAGAGAACTTTTTAGTTCCATGAAAGTTTTTTAAATTCAAGTTTTTAATAAAATATGTTAAAAAAATCATAATAAAGAAACCAAAGGGAAAGAGAAATCCAAGCTAAAACTAAAAAACCAAAAATGAAAACAAATCAATCTTTTTGGGTACAACATCCGGGTTTCATGCAAATTGTTCAATCTTCTTGGGCCAAACCAGTGCACTCCACAAATACTGCCACCATTCTTTGCCGAAAATTCAAAACCCTGAGACGTGTTCTTAAACATTGGAGTAAAGGCATTTCCAAACTATCTGTGGCTATTGAGAACTCGAATAAAGCCCTCTGCGAGATTGATGAGCTTGAAAATAAACGGATTCTAATTGTTCCTGAAGCTAATTTTAGAAGAATTCTCAAGGCGCACATCATCAGATTACTACGTTATCAACAAGCTTATTGGAAAAAGCGGTGCACCATAAGATGGGTTCATGGAGACGAGCCATCCAAATTCTTCCAGGCTTTGGCCTCCAAAAGATATAGGAAGAACAACATTGCCACCCTAACAGCACCTGACGGCACATTGGTGGAGGATCATGTTGGAAAGGAGTCTATAATTTTTGAAACGTTTAAAGAAAGGATGGGATCATCACGGCCCTGCAATATGAAGTTCAACCTAGCCAGGATAATTAAAAAGTGTGATGGACTCGATGATCTCACCTTTCCTTTTACAAATGAAGAGATTGACAAAGTTATTAAAGAAATGCCCGCAGATAGAGCACCTGGCCCGGATGGCTTTAATGGTCTTTTCTTAAAACGATGTTGGCCAATCATCAAGCAAGACTTTTATAACTTGTGCAACCAATTTCATAGTGGGGGGCTCAATCTTGAGAGTATCAATGATGGTTTTATCACACTCATACCCAAAGTAGGCTCTCCTGAGTCTATCAATGACTACCGACCGATCACTCTCCTAAACTGCTGTCTCAAAGTGGTCACAAAAATCTTGGCTAATAGACTCCAAAAAGTCATCCTTAAAATTGTGCACAAGAATCAATATGGATTTCTTAAAGGACGGACGATACAAGATTGTCTCGCGTGGGCTTATGAGTACATATACCAATGCCACTCTTCAATAAAGGAAATCATGATTCTAAAGCTAGATTTTGCCAAAGCTTTTGATACGATCGAACATGAGGCCATGATTGATATTATGAAAAACATGGGATTCAATGACAAATGGCTGGGATGGATCAGATGCATCTTTTCCTCGAGCAAATCTTCGGTCCTTCTTAATGGCACTCCTGGTCGGCAATTCTATTGCAAATGCGGTGTAAGACAGGGAGACCCTCTCTCCCCCCTCATTTTTGTGCTTGCAGCCGACCTTTTGCAAGCTGCCATCAATGATGCTTTCGCGCGCAACTTGATTCACCTGTCGTTTCCGTCCCAACACCAACATGACTACCCTGTAATTCAGTACGCAGACGACACCATCTTGGTCATGCCAGCATGCACCCAGCAAGCTACAACCGTCAAGGACATCTTGAATGACTATGCCACGTCCATTGGGCTGAAAATAAACTTTCATAAATCCACTCTTATCACCATGAATTGTGACATGGCAAAGACTCAGGAGATAGCAAATATCTTTCGATGTGTCATTGGCAAGTTACCCTTTACATACTTGGGCCTCCCTCTTGGAACTACAAGACCAACAATTGTTGAACTCATGCCTCTAGTCTGTTCCATGGAAAGAAGACTAACTGCCACTCTAAACATGATATCATATGGTGGAAAGTTATCTCTGTTAAACTCTGTGATCACTTCGTTGATTATCTTTGCTCTTTGCACTCTCCGATTGCCAACCAAGTGAAGGAAATATGCCCTAGAGGCAATAATAAAGTTATTATTTATTTCCTTATTTCATGATAAATGTTTATTATTCATGCTAGAATTGTATTAACCGGAAACATAATACATGTGTGAATACATAGACAAACAGAGTGTCACTAGTATGCCTCTACTTGACTAGCTCGTTGATCAAAGATGGTTAAGTTTCCTAGCCATAGACATGAGTTGTCATTTGATTAACGGGATCACATCATTAGGAGAATGATGTGATTGACATGACCCATTCCATTAGCTTAGCACCCGATCGTTTAGTATGTTGCTATTGCTTTCTTCATGACTTATACATGTTCCTATGACTATGAGATTATGCAACTCCGCTTTGCGGAGCAACACTTTGTGTGCTACCAAACGTCCACAACGAATCGGGTGATTATAAAGGTGCTCTCAGGTGTCTCCAAAGGTACATGTTGGGTTGGCGATTTCGAGATTAGGATTTGTCACTCCGATTGTCGGAGAGGTATCTCTGGCCCTCTCGGTAATACACATCACATAAGCCTTGCAAGCATTGCAACTAATGAGTTAGTTGTGAGATGATGTATTACGGAACGAGTAAAGAGACTTGCCGGTAACGAGATTGAACTAGGTATTGAGATACCGACGATCGAATCTCGGGCAAGTAACATACCGATGACAAAGGGAACAACGTATGTTGTTATGCGGTCTGACCGATAAAGATCTTCGTAGAATATGTAGGAGCCAATATGAGCATCCAGGTTCCGCTATTGGTTATTGACCGGAGACATGTCTCGGTCATGTCTACATTGTTCTCGAACCGTAGGGTCCGCACGCTTAACGTTACGATGACAGTTTTATTATGAGTTTTGATGTACCGAAGGAGTTCGGAGTCCCGGATGATATCGGGGACATGACGAGGAGTCTCGAAATGGTCGAGACGTAAAGATCGATATATTGGACGACTATATTCGGACTTCGGAAAGGTTCCGAGTGATTCGGGTATTTTCAGGAGTACCAGGGAGTTACGGGAATTCGTATTGGGCCTTAATGGGCCGTACGGGAAAGGAGAGAAAGGCCTCAAAAGGTGGTCGCACCCCTGCCCATTGGCTAGTCCGAATTGGACTAAAGAGGGGGGCGCCCCCTTCCTTCCTTCTCCTTTTCCCTTCCCTTTCCTTCCCTCCTACTCCTACTACTTGGAAGGGCTCCTAGTTCTACTAGGAAAGGGGGAATCCTACTCCCGGTGGGAGTAGGACTCCCCTAGGGCGCGCCATAGAGAGGGCCGGCCCTTCCCTCCTCCACTCCTTTATATACGGGGGCAGGGGCACCCCATAGACACACAAGTTGATCTTCGTGATCGTTCCTTAGCCGTGTGCGGTGCCCCCCTCCACCATATTCCACCTCGGTCATATTGTAGCGGTGCTTAGGCGAAGCCCTGCGACGGTAGAACATCAAGATCGTCACCACGCCGTCGTGCTGACGAAACTCCTCCCCGACGCTTTGCTGGATCGGAGCCCGGGGATCGTCATCGAGTTGAACGTGTGCCAAGAACTCGGAGGTGCCGGAGTAACGGTGCTTGGATCGGTTGGATCGGGAAGACGTACGACTACTTCCTCTACGTTGTGTCAACGCTTCCGCTTCGGTCTACGAGGGTACGTAGACAACACTCCCCTCTCGTTGCTATGCATCACCATGATCTTGCGTGTGCGTAGGAATTTTTTTGAAATTACTACGTTCCCCAACACCAAGATCATTGAATTGGTGGATAAGATCAGGAGGAATGCTTGTGGACTAAAAAAAACAGAACAAGGTGATAAATGCAACTCCCTTGCTGCCTGGAACATGGTTTGCCGACCGAAGGAATGTGGTGGCTTAGGTGTGATTGATCTAAGAACACAAGGAGATGCCCTATTACTCAAATATTTGCACAAATTCTATAATAGGTGGGACGTGCCTTGGGTTCAACTCATCTGGGATACATATTACTCTGACCGCGTGCCACACGCCTCTGACATGTGCGGTTCGTTCTGGTGGCGTGATGTTGCAAAATTAATGCCCATTTATAGAGGAATCACCCATGTCCAGGTAGCAAGCGGAAAGAATCTTCTTTTCTGGAAAGACTTTTGGGCGGACAACATTATTGCGGAGAGTTACCCTCGTGCTTTCTCCTACACCATCAATGAAGACATCTCCGTCAGGGATTTCTTATCCATCGCGGCACCGCGGGAGGCGTTTCACCTTCCCCTTTCTGAGCAAGCCTACGCTGAAGTTAGGCAGATGCAATCGGATCTGTCCTCAACTACTCTATCTGAAGAGACTGATATTTGGCTGTATGCATGGGTCAGATCAACTCACAACGCACAAATACTATACATTTTACTTCAGAGAGGTCCGAGCACATGAAGCCTTTGGTTGGATTTGGAAGTCAAGGTCAATCATGAAAATCAAAGTCTTCGGCTGGTTGCTTCTGGCTGTCCGCCTTAATACCAGGAACATGCTCAAAAGACGACATTACAATATTGGTGATGACCATAATTGTATCCTCTGTGGGTTGCAGATCGAGGAAACTTTGGAACACTTTTTTTTGAGTGCCGATTCAGCATTGATTGTTGGACAAGTCTGGGCCTCTCCTGGCCGCAAGGAATGTCACGCCTTCAAAGTGTGGTTATGGCCAAACAACGTTGGAATGGGCCTCTCTTCATGGAGATGTTCTTACTTGCATCTTGGAGCTTATGGAAGGAACGCAACAACAAGCACTTCAGGGGGATTGCTCCAACAAAAAACTCTTGGCTGGACAGATTTAAGACAGACTTCTCTCTCCTTGCCTATAGGGTCAAGGAAAAACACAAACACCTCATCCCCATAATACTCTCTTCTTCACATTAGCTTTCTAACACACCTCCAAAATGGGGTGATGACACTTGTACAGTCACCATGTAAATTGTGCTCTACTAATTTAATACAAAGATAACAGTGGGAGGTGCTCCTACTGTTTAGAGTGTTAAAAAAAAATCAATAAAAACCGGCACGTTTTCATTTTCTACACTTTTTTTGTGATTTCTTCCATTTCTTTCCTTTTCCTTTTTTTTATTTTTGATCCTATACTATTTGTTTGTTTTATTTGTTAGTAAAAATACATGTTATTTTCCTTTTTGCTCTCTCTTATTTCGTTATGTGTTAACCTTTTAAAATTCATGAACGTTAAAAAATACAAGGCGAACATTTTCTTTAGTTACAGAGAACATTTTTCTAATACAGAATGACCAAAATTTTAAAACACGGAATTTTTTTATAATACACAGTGATCATTTTTACAAATACCATGAGTATTTTTCCAATACACGTTAAAAACGATGAACATTTTCTAAATAGAGGACGGACATTTTGTAAATGCAAGAGAACTTTTTAGTTCCATGAAAGTTTTTTAAATTCATGTTTTTTAATAAAAATGTTTAAAAATCATAATAAAGAAACCAAAGGGAAAGAGAAATCCAAGCCAAAACTAAAAAACCAAAAATGAAAATAAATCAATAAAACCAACACGTATTCATTTTCTACATTTTTTGTTATTTCTTCCATTTCTTTCCTTTTCCTTTTTATTTATTTTGATCCTATACTATTTGTTCGTTTTGTTTGTTAGTAAAAATACATGTTATTTTCCTTTTGCTCTCTCTTATTTCGTTTTGTGTTAACCTTTTAAAATTCATGAACATTAAAAAAATACAAGGTGAACATTTTCTTTAGTTACAGAGAACATTTTTCTAATACACGATGACCAAAATTTTAAAACACGGAGAAACTTTTTCTAATACACAGATATAACTTTTACAAAATACCATGAGTATTTTTCCAATACACGTTAAACACGATGAACATTTTGTAAATAGTGGTCCGACATTTTGTAAATGCAAGGGAAATTTTTTAGTTCCATGAAAGGTTTTTAAATTCCTTTTTTAATAAAATATGTTTAAAAAATCATAATAAAGAAACCAAAGGAAAAGAGAAATCCAAGCTAAAACTAAAAAACCAAAAATGAAAATAAATCAATAAAAACCGGCACCTGACGCACTAAACTCAGGTAGCAGTGGCAGCTAACTGGGCCGACCCATCAAGGGCGATCGCGCTCTGTGCTGTAGCCTCTCCCCCGGTGAGTCCATCCAGTTCAAAAGAAAAGGGAAATAAAAAACTTCCGACGAGCCGCACCTCCAGCGCTCTTATCTCCTCCCCTCCCGCCAGCGACGGGCCCCGCCGTTGCTTCGCAGGATCTCTTCTGCCCAAGTGCGCCATGGGCAATTATCCCTCCGGCGCAGTGTCGCCCTTGGCGAGCCGCCGTGGGGAACGCCACGGCGCGTTCTCGGCGGACCGCAGCAGCGTGGCGCGCTGAACCTGTTCTGCGAAATGGCGACCCGGACATCGTCTATAGGGCGGCGACCGTGGCCGTCTGGGGAGCTCGGTAAGTCGCATCGACCATGCTGCAACGCAAGGTCCGTGGTTTCTTTACCGCGTGAATCTTTCCACATGGTTGGCGTTCCTTTCTGATCGCCATTCCTATCTGTGCTACCGGCGGCTGTATACTGTAACGCTCAGTGAGTTGCTGACATCCCGAACATGGTAGCTGTATTGCGCTCTCAATCCATTCCATTCCATTGTTGGACCAAAATTCAGTACTATGTGCCAATCCAACTCCAACACTGCTGGTTTCAAGTTTCAAGTGAATCCATTATTCTGAAGCAAACAGCTGAAACCATATAGTATCTGCACTTGAATGGAAACCATTTTTAACATTCACTGACAAAACAAGGCGATAGTTCCACTTGTTTATTATTTTTCCCAAGCTTGTAAAGCTTGAGCATACATAATACTTTAAGAAGCATCCGAAATGAAGATGAACTTAGAAAGAACTCTCCTAAAAAACACATGTAAAATTCAAAATGCGAATCTGCTGGGCACTGTACAAAAAAAAAGTAAAGCTAATCACAGCTAGTGCTTCTAGTGAAGCTGGTGAAATTGCATCTACTCTGTGGTACAATATTAGCTATCATGTGGAATTTATCCACTCTTGGCTGACTTTCATGTGTGCAGGTCAGCATCTACACTGGCCAGGCTGGAGACTGCTTCCATGATAGTTGGCCTCCTGAATTGATTATGATCGACACACCTGCAAGCAGTTTCATGCACCTTCAGCATTTGCTCTTCATACCCTGTTCCCTGAAGTGTTGGATCAAGGACCTCAATCTGCTTGCCCTCAGACCTCATCTGGAGAACCCACGGGACAAGTTCTTTCGACCTAGACAGGACTGGAACAGGTCGCCTCCCTGTGAGCAGCTCAAGCAGGACTACCCCGAAACTGTACATATCACCTCTTAACGTGGCAACCCATGCTTGCCCATACTCAGGGGGAATGTAACCCGTAGTGCCAACCAACTCAGTTGTGACATGTGTTTGGTTGGGAAGGATCAATCTGGCTAGCCCAAAGTCTGCAACATAAGCTTTAAATTCTTTGTCCAGTAGGATGTTGCTGGATTTGATGTCACGATGGACAATATGAGGCTTGCAGACATTATGGATATAGGAAAGGCCCAGGCTCGCTCCTTGTGCAATCTTGAGCCGTGTCGGCCAGTCAAGACAGGAATTGGCATCATCATCCTTGTTATGAAGCCAATCATCCAGGCTGCCATTCTCCATGTAAGAATAAATGAGCAGCCTTGAGTTTCCCTGTGCGCAGTAACCCCACAGTGGTACAAGATTTTCATGCTGTGCCATGGAGAGTGCATCAACCTCTGCTCTAAACTCTCTTTCCATCAGAAACATTTCACCATTGAGCTTTTTGATTGCCAGCTTGGATCTATCAGGTAGCTCTGCCTTGTAGACTAATCCATAACCCCCACATCCAATGATGTTTTCCTTGTCAAAGTTGTTCGTAGCTTTCACAATGTTGGCGAATTTGAGCTTGTTTTCTTCTCCTTTTCCTTGTGGCCTCTGCATCACTACTAGTGTTTGTTCTGAACTGGAGTAGAATGAAGTTGCCTCATTACCTCCGTTATTCTCCCTTTGACCTTTTTCTATAAAACCCTTTGAGACTGAGACAAGGAGACGCCCCAGCAACAAAAGAAAAGCAATACCTCCAAAGAACACACCAAATGCAATTGCAAAAATGACCTTCTTATTTTCTTGTTTTCTTGGAACTAGAGGTGTTGAACCTGGACGACATTTGTGAGTGAGCATAGAGCCACAGAGCATTCGATTCCCATCGAAACTAGAATTTTGAAATGTATTAAACTGGCCTCCATATGGAATAGGCCCTTCTAGGTCATTGTTTGAAATGTTGAATGCTGAAAGGAAGTGCAGGTTGTTCAATGCAGCTGGGATACCACCTGTGAGATTGTTGCTGGACAAGTCTAGTACCTGCAGTTTTGTGAGATTGCATATTGATTCTGGTATATGTCCTGTCAAGTGATTGAAGCTGAAATTAACTGAAAGAAGGGCTTTCAAATGACCAATATCGAGGGGTATCTCGCCAGTGAATTTATTGCTGCTTAGATCCAACACTTTAGGGAATGCTGTGGATATACGGTATTGAAGTGATGAATCTTTATAAAAAGGTATCTCGAAGACACTTGGATCGAAATGGGCTTCCGCCGTTTCTGACTTCAGCATATGCATACCCATCAGTGCTGTTGGAATTTCCCCGGTGAGGCTGTTGTTTCTTATGTCTAGATAGAAGAGGAAGTTTAGGTTGCTGATCCAGTCAGGTATCGGCCCAGTAAGTTGGTTGTCATGTAAAAATAACACTTCCAAGTTTTTCATCTTTGATAACCAAACAGGTATTTTTCCCAACAATGAGCAGTCTCCTATACCAAGAACCCGGAGATTCTGAAAACCATCAATTGTGTCATCTTCTGGGATTAGCTCTCCACTGAAATTTTCCCCAAGAAGCAGGGTGGTAAGGTTCTTGCAGCTCTTAAGGATCTGAAGTGTGTTTGTGATGTTTTTAAAAGAATTTTCAGTAAGTGATAGGAAGCTGAGGTACTTCAGATCACCAATTCGTGGTGAAAGCTGCCCTTCTAACTGGTTGCCTGACAGCCGCAGTGCAGTCAGATTGCTGCAAGAGTATATACTTTCTGGAATTGTGCCAGTGAAGTTGTTGTCCATAAGGTCTAATGTTTTTAAATTTGGCAGGTTGGAGAAATTGACCTTGGCGAGCTGTCCATTGAAATTGTTTGTCTTGAGGTCGATTGTTATGAGATGTGTCCAGTTGCTTAGTGCATACGGCAGCTCCCCTGACATGTTGTTGTTGTCCAAATGGAGCTCCTCCAATTTCTTGAGCTGGCCTATGGAATCTGGAATCTTGCCACTGAGATTGTTCCCTCCAAGATCTAGTATTACTAGATTCCTGAGGTTGGTTATGTGTGCACCATTGATAACTCCACCTAAATTATTGTTAGAAAAAGACAGGTATTCCAACAAAGTAGCATTGAAGAGTTCATCTGGGACTTTTCCACTGATGTTGTTGTACCCGGCCCTGAGCTCTCTCAGTTTGGAGCAATTACCAAGTTGTTTGGGGATGTTGCCACTGAATTTGTTTAAACACAGATCTAGCACAGCGAAGGACGGTGAGCTGTTACAGAAATGAGTTGGTATCTTCCCTGTAAAGCTGTTATTACTTGCGTTGAGTGCTATCAGATTCTCCATTGGTTTCCATGTGGTGGATGGAAACTGCCCTACAAATAAGTTGCTTGAGATGTTCAGTACCTGGAGAGGCCGGGCAGGGGTTGGAGATGCCAGCTCATGGAGTGCTCCATTGAGCTGGTTAAAGCTGACATCAAGGATAGTGATGCTGCTGGACGACACCAATTCCAGCGGCAGGCCACCGGACAACGAGTTGCACGACAGGTTCAGGCGCAAGAGGCTGGTGAGGTTCCCAAGGAACGGCGAGACGGACCCCTCGAGGCCTTGAGAAGCCAGTGAAACACCAGTAACCGTCCCATTGGGACTGCTGCAGGTGATCCCTTTCCAAGTGCAGCAGTTCGTGTTGTTCCGCCATGACGCCGTGAGGTTGCCATCCCGCGAGAGCTCAGCAAGGAACTGGAGAAGGGAGGCCTCCTCATGCTGTGTACAGGAACTGGTCGGAGAGGCCAAGGAGATCAGCAGCACGAGGGCAAGGGCGAAGCAAGGTATGTGCAATTTCTTGCTCTGTGTCTTGTTTGGAAACTGGAGTGTCTGCATGGTTTTCTGGTGGAACCAGTATGGAAACCAGAGCTTATGTTGTGCCATGCCTGGATAAGACATCAGTGGTGGTCTATTCATGAACACCATGAGGGGGGAAGAAAGTTCTTGCTCCCATTATGTGTTGGTCCTTGCAGTCGTAGTCAGCACAAAGAAAAGAATGGGTGGTTCACACTGTGTGACGTTTCACTCACGGCTGCCTGCTATAATCCACTGACCAGTCAATTTTCCTAATCTTACTGAATAGTGAGAGTACAAAATATTGCTTTTCTAGACCCTAATAACTAATTCTTGACCCAGTCTGTCTGGGATTGTTACTTCAAGCGATAATTTACTTGACCTGAATGACTTGTCTTACCGGCTTCACCAAACAATTCTCACATTTTCCCACTACTGACAACGAAATATCAGTTCTTGATGCAGGAAAGAAAAACAGGGCATAAGAGAAGGAAACAGTTGGTGAAGAAGATTTGGCGAAAATTCTACCGGCGAGACAATACGCCGGGAAGATCGTACCGAAAGGCGAAAGGCGCTCGCAATCGAGAGCAATCATGGTGGTCTCGGTCAGTTGTGTAGACAAAGGCCAAGTGGAGGGCAGGAAGAAAGTGCAGTTTCCTGGCTTCCTGGCTTAATGGACGGGGTGGGTGGTTGATCCGTGCGGTCTCCTCCATCCTCTTCTTCTTGACCTGGGGCGTTTACTTGCCCTTGTCACGCGTGCGTGCGAGCTTCGTCTGATGTTTACGTTTGCTCTTCTTTTTCTATTCTCCTGGCTCCACTGGCGCACTATTATTGCGGACCATGGACGGTGATGCTTTGTGGCTGTCGTCTGAATTCTCAAGCGGTTCAAGTAACTTGGGGTGATGGCAACGGTGACGCTAAATACTCCCTCTGTGAACTAATATAAGACCGTTTAGATCACTAAGATAGTGATCACGATCTTATATTAGTTTATAGATGGAGTAGTTTTGTATTAATATTGTTGAATACAACGGTGATGTTGATTAGTTTACTGAGGGAAATATCAGACCGAGACACTTTTCTTAAGGATTTCGATAGCCAGCGAACGTTCGCTGGGAGAGCATGTCAAATCAAGGCAATTTATGTTGTTCAAGGATGGTAATTTTCTTTAGCAAGCATGTCAAATCCATCCAGTTTATTTTTTTGCTAGGATTTGACATGCTTGTCAAAGGCCATCCTCGCGACAACGAAAGTTGCCATGAAAAATGTTTGATTTGCCATCCTCAAGACAATGTAAATCAGAAGAATCAGAAGATTTTCTACTGGTTTTTCTTCATGTAGTTTTTATTTCGGTCGGCCGTGTCATGTATGTTTTTTCTCGCTTTTCCTTTTCCTTTTAATTTTTGTCCATTTTCCCATTTATGTGTTTCTTTTTGCAACTTTCCTTCTTGATTTATTGATTTTATTATGTTTTCATAATTAGATTTCTTTTTTGCTTTGGTATATGAACATATATTCACACGCGTGACCAATTTTTTAAACACACAAATATTTTTTAAAATACATGACAAACTATTTGTGAACATGTGATTAGAACTATACATGACGAAATTTTTCAAGTACGTAACGAATATCTTTTAAGTACGCAGAATTTTTCTATACCAAGTACGCAGATTTTTTTCTATAAAATGGAATAAATATTTTCAAATATGTGACGAATATTTTTAAAATTGAGACAAACATTTATATGTACAGTTGTAATTATTTTCGAAATATTTTCAACTTTTTATCATTTTATTTTTAAAATTTAAAATTTTGTTTTTCAGAAACCCCAGGCATTTTTTTCTATCTTTTTTTTCTAAAATCAAAGGAAAACCGGGCGAAAACCGAAAAACTGAAAAATACCCAAAAAGCCCTATCTAAAACCTGAAAACGTGTACAGATAAATGAATAAAAATCCTGAAAGAGTGCCCATCACATGACATGTGGCGACGACTAGACGCACCACTTAACGCGCTCTTAGCCCACTGAAATGACCCCTGCGGGCTACTTCTTAATTAGTTGCTCTCAATGAAAGGAGATTTCCTTTCACCAACTCCCATTTAGCGCTTCATGGGAAGTTTAAAGGACATGTGTACAAGCGTGCACAAGCCCCTCCCCTCAATAGATTCTTTATTGGCCGGCTTGTATAAAGCACCAACAGGGATCGTCCCTGCCCTGGTTTTGCAAGCTTCTAGAAGCTTTCGTCCCTTTTTTGTTCATTTTTTGGTATTTTGAATGGTTTTGTCTCCTTTTCTTTTTCTTCCCTTTTTCCCTTATCATTTTCTTCCTTTTTAAATGTGTGAACTTTTTTAATTCAAAACTTTTTTTAAACTTGTGAACTTTTAAACAATCCGTGAACCTTTTGTTGAAACCACTGAATTTTTTCAAGTCCACGAACTTTTGTCTCGATCTGTGAACTTTTTCTGAACACATGAATGTTTTGAAATCCACATACATTTTCTGAATTTATGAACATTTTTTAAAATAAGTGATTTTGAGAAAATTGATGATCTTTTTTCAAATTTTTTGATTATTTTTTCAAAGTCCATGATTTTTTGCAGTCACGAACTTTCAAAAATGCGCGTTGGGCTGGCTCACGCGAGCGTGCGCGTGCAAGCTCCTTTCCTAGGCGGCTCACGAGCACTAAGGAGTTCTCTTTCCTTTCGTCGTCCTGTCGCCATCGCTCGTCACAACTCTGTAGCATTGGGTACTCTCACCGGAAGTGCCCCCTCCTCCTCTCGTGTCACTCTGTTGCCTGGGGTTTCTGAAAAACAAAATTATGATTTTTTAAAATGACAAAAGTTCAAAATATTTTTAAAATAATTACAACTCTTCATATAATTTTTTGTCTCATATTTAAAAAATATTCATTACATATTTTTAAATATTTCTTCCATTTTATTGAAAAAATCTGCATACTTAAAAGATATTCATTACGTACTTGATGAATGTTTGCCATGTATTATAGAAGTACTAAACGGAAGCAAAAAAAATCTAATTATAAAAACATAATGATAATAATAATAAGAAAAAGTGAAAAAAGAAGAAAATTTGTGCTTCTCGTGAAAGGAAAAAGCATGGTTTTTTCACCTTTTCGAGAGGCACATATGTGCTTCTCGCGGATGTAAATTTGTGCTTTCACGAGAAGCAAATCCGCACTTCCATTGGAAGTGAAAAAAAATGCGCAATTTTTTTCTACTTTTTTGTATAAAACCAAAGGAAAACCAGGCGAAAAGCTAAAAAACATTAAGAAAAACCTATCTAAAAACATGAAAATATGTATAGAGAAATAAATAAAATAAAATCCTGAAAGAGTGCCCATCACACGACACGTAGCGGCGACTGGACGCACCACTTAACGCGCTGTTAGCCCACTAAAAATGACCCCTAAGGGCTCTGCAGGGTACCCTTAATTGGTTGCTCTCAGTGAAAGGAGGTTTCCTTTCACAAACTCCTATTTTGCGCTTCAGGCGAAGTTTAAAGGCCATTTGTACAAACCACACACGCCCCTCCTGATTATTGTTAGTCGGCTTGTATAAAGCACCAACCCCGGTTTTGCAAGCTTCTGGAAGCTTCCGTCCCCTTTTTTTGTTTTTTCATGGTTTTGTCTCTTTTATTTTTATTTTTATTTCCTTTTTTCCTTTTCCTTTTTTTATTTCTAAATTGTGTGAACCTTTTGAATTCAAAATCTTTTGTAAACTAGTGAACTTTTAAAAAACCCGTGGACCTTTTTTCAAAACCGCTGAACATTTTTTCAAGTTCATGAACTATTGTCCGAATCTGTGAACTTTTTCTGAACACATGAACATTTCCAAATCCATATACATTTATAAATTTCTGAACATTTCTCAAAATGAGTGATTTCAAAAAATTCGATGATCTTTTTCCAAATTTGTGGTTATTTTTTCAAAATCCATGATTTTTTTCAAAGTCATGAACTTTCAAAAAGGCACGTTGGGATGGCCCACACGAGCGTGCGCGTGCATGCTGCTTTCGCTAGGCGGCTCACGAGCGCTGAGGAGCTCTCTTTCCTTTCGTCATTCTATCGCCATAGCTCCCGCGACTCTGTAGCGTTGGGCACTCTCACCGGAAGTGCCCCCTCCCCCTCCTCCTCTCATGCCACTGTACTAGTGTTGCCTCGTCTCGTGCCACTCTGTTGCCTGGGTTTCTGAAAAACAAAATTATAAATTTAGAAAACTAAAAACTATAGAGGTTTTAAAATATTTTTGAAAATAATTACCACTGTTCATGTAAAACGTATTTTAAAATTATTCTTCCATTTTATTAGAAAAATCTGTATACTTGGTCTAGAAAAAATCTGTGTACTTAAAAGATATTCATCACGTACTTGACAAATGTTCGCCATGTATTACAGAAGTGTAAATACGTGTTTACAAAATGTTTGCCATGTATTTAAATAAATATTCATGTGTCTGAAAAAAGTGGTCATGCACGTGTGAATATATGTTCATATACCGAAGCAAAAAAATTCTAATTATATAAACATAATAAAAACAATAAATTAGGAACAAAATTGAAAAAAGATGCAAAATTGTGCTTCTCGTGAAAGAAAAGAAGCATGGGCTTTTTCTCCTTTCCAAGAGGCACAAATGTGCTTCTCGCGGATGTAAATCTGTGCCTTCACGTGAAGCAAATCCGCACTTCCAAAATCACGCAATTTTTGTCTACTTTTTTTGGTCTAAAACCAAAGGAAAACCGGGCGAAAATTGAAAAGCTGAAAAATACAAAAAGAAAACATATCTAAAACCTGAAAACATGTACAGATAAATAAAAACGATCCTGAAAAAGTGCCCATCACACGAGACGTGGCAGTGACTGTGCGCACCATTTAACGCGCTCTTAGCCCACTAAAATGACCCCTGCGGGCTACCCTTTAATTAGTTGCTCTCAATGAAAGGAGATTTCCTTTCACCAACTCCTATTTAGCGCTTCATGGGAAGTTTAAATGCCATTTGTACAAAAGCCCACACGCCCCTCCCCTCCATAGATTCTTTATTGGCCAGCTTGTATAGAGCATCAACCCCGGTTTTGCAAGCTTCTGGAAGCTTCCGTCCCTTTTTTGTTCATTTTTTTTTTGTTTTTTTGAATGGTTTTGTTTCTTCCCTTTGCCCTTTTTATTTTTTAAATGTGTGATAAAAAACTTTTTTTTAACTTGTGAATTTAGAAAAAAACTGTGAACCTTTTTTCAAAACCACTGAACTTTTTTCAAGTCCACGAACTTTTGTCTGAATCTGTGAACCTTTTTTGAACAAATGAACGTTTCCAAGTCCACATACCTTTTCTGAATTTATGAACATTTTTCAAAAGCAGTGATTTTAAAAAATTCTATTATCTTTTTTCAAATTTGTGATTATTTTTTAAAATTCCATGATTTTTTCAAAGTCATGAACTTTAAAAAATGCGCGTTGGGCTGGCTGGTCCACGCGAGCGTGCGCGTGCGTGCTGCTTTCGCTAGGCGGGGTTCACGAGCGCTGAGGAGGAGCTCTCTTTCCTTTGGCGGCTTTGTCGCCATCGCTCCTCGCTCCCGGCGAGTCGCCACTCCGTTGCGTCGGCCACTCTCACCGGAAGTGCCCCCTCCTCCTCCCGTACCCGCGACGCATCCTCGCTTCCACGCCCATTCTAATTTCTATTTCACGCGAGCGGCGCCGTCCATCCCTCCGATGCAGTGCCGGCCTTTCGTGCCCAGCGCCTGCCGCTGGGGCAGCAGCGCGCTCTGGCCGTTCGGCGGAATGCCGACCCGGGTGCCGGTTCGTAAACCGTTACGGTGGCCATCGAGAGGCTGATTCGGGCTCACAGATCAAGCTTGGGACGCGTTCTGACGCCTCTTTGTGTGTGCTGGTGGTCTTTCGGCCGCGTCAATCCCTGGACATGGTACGTTGTTGGTGCTTCTGACCACCATTCCTCAAGTGTTCTGCTAGTGTCGAAATACCGCTTGTGTCTGCTGAGTTATATGTGTTTCAGAAGCTAGTCGTATTATTAGATTCTCAATTTCTCATTCCACTCCATTCTCCATTCGACTTGTGCACATTTTGGAGATGACAGTAATATTAGTTCCTTAATTTCTCAGTCAACTCCAAACAGTTTCTGTAGCTAGTAATTTGGTGATTCACCGCCAACTCTGGTGGTACGTAAAAACAGCTGACATTATAATTGACATCTGCACTTGAAACCATTTTCAATCTTTCACAGCTAAAGCAAGATAGTCACATGTGTATACGTTGTCCATGCTTGTGAAACTTAAATCATACTCCCTCCGTCCCAAAATTCTTGTCTTACATTTGTCTAAATACGGATGTATCAAGTCACGTCTGACCGATCTAAATACGGATGGAGGGAGTATATAATACTTCGAGAAACACCTAAATGTTCTTGCAAAAGAAAAAGGAACAAATCTAAAGGAAGATAAATTTTACAAAGATTTGTCCCTAAAGAAGCACGTAAAGCTCAAAATGTCAATCTGTTAGGCTCTGTACAAAGTACAAAACAAAATCTTATGTTTATCAAAGTAGTAGTCCCACTGAAACTATAAAGTTACAAGTACACAAGTTGTTTACAAGATTATCTATCTTGTGTTGTTCATTGTATCATGACTGGTCTTTCCATCTGTGTTCAGCGTCTATACTGGCCAGGCAAGAGACTACATCCATGATTGTTGGCCTCATGAATTGATTGTGGTTGACACATTTGCAAGCGATTTCAAGCACCTTCAGCATTTGATCTTCATATCCTGTGCCTCGAAGAATTGGATCCAGGACCTCAACCTGCTTTCCCTCAGACCTCATCTCCAGCACCCATGGGACAAGTTCTTTTGATGTGGATAGGACTGGAAGTGGCCGCATTCCAGTAAGCAGCTCAAGCAAGACTACTCCGAAACTGTAGATATCGCCTCTCAACGTAGCAACCCATGCCTGTCCATACTCCGGGGGAATGTAACCCATCGTGCCGACTAGCTCAGTTGTGACATGAGTTTTGTTGGAAAGGATCAATCTGGCTAGCCCAAAATCTGCAACATAAGCTTTAAATTCTTTGTCCAGTAGGATATTACTAGATTTGATGTCTCGGTGGACAATTTGAGGGTTGCAGACTTCATGGATATAAGAAAGTCCCAGGCTTGCTCCTTGTGCGATTTTGAGCCGAGTTGGCCAGTTAAAACATGAGCTAACATCATCATCCCTGTTATGAAGCCAATCATCTAGGCTGCCATTCTCCATGTAGGAATATATGAGGAGCCTTGAGTTTCCCTGGATGCAGTAACCCCATAGTGGTACAAGATTTTGATGCTGTGTCATGGAGAGTGCATCAACCTCTGCCCTGAACTCCCTTTCCATCAGACACATTTCATCGTGGAGCTTTTTAATTGCCAGCTTGGAGCCACCAGGTAGTTCTGCCTTGTAGACTAATCCATAACCTCCGCATCCAATAATGTTCTCCTTATCAAAGTCGTTTGTGGCTTTCAAAATGTCACTGAATTTGAGCTTGTTTTCTTCTCCATTGCCTTGTGGCATCCACATCACCACTAATGTTTTCTCTGAACTGGAGTAGAATGAAGATGCATCAACGTCTCCATTATCCCCCCTTTGATTTGTTGCTGTAACACCCTTCATCCTGATTGAGACAAAGAGACGCCCCAGCAACAAAAGAATAGCAACGCCTCCAAAGAACACACCAAAAGCAATCCCAAAAAAGGCCTTCTTATTTTGTTGTTTTGGGGAGATTAGAGGGGTTGAAGCTGAACCACATTTATGAGCGAGTACAGAACCACAGAGCTTTGGATTCCCGTCGAAGCTAGAATTCTGAAATGTATTAAACTGCCCCCCAGATGGAATAGGCCCTTTGAGGTCATTGTTAGAAATGTTGAATGCTGAAAGAAAGTGCAGGCTGTTTAATGCAGCTGGGATTTCACCTGTCAGATTGTTGGCCGACAAGTCCAACACCTGCAGTTTTGTGAGATTACATATTGATTGTGGGATGTGTCCTGTCAAGTGGTTGAAGCTGAAATTGAGTGAAAGAAGGGCTTTCATCTGACCGATCTCCAGGGGGATCACACCAGTGAATTTGTTCTTGCTTAGATCCAGGACTTTAGGCAAAGCAGTGGGTACACGGTATTGTCGTGATGGACTACTATAAACAGGTAGCTCAAATACCCTTGGGTCTAAATGGGCTTTACTCTTCTCTGACTTCAGCATTGGCATATCCATAATTGCTGTTGGAATCCTCCCTGTGAAGCTATTGTTTGATATGTCCAGATAGAACAGGTTGCTTAGGGTTTTGATCCAGACTGGTATTGATCCATTGAGTCGATTGTCAGCCAATACTAATATTTGTAAATTTCCTAGCTTTGATATCCAGTGAGGCATTTGTCCAGACAATTCGCATCCTCCGATACCCAAAACCTGAAGATTCTCAAAACCATCAATTTTGTCATCCTTTGGCATGATCTCTCCCCTGAAGTTGAGTGCAATAAGCAGGGTGGTGAGGTTCTTGCATCTCTTAAGGATGTGAAGTGCATTTGTGATATTTTTGAAAGAATTGTCAGTAAGTGACATGAAGGTGAGGTACTTCAGATTGCCTATTTGTGGAGAAAGCTGCCCAGATAAATTATTGCCAGCTAGCCGAAGTGCTGTCAGATTGCTGCAAGAGTATAAGCTCTCTGGAACTTTGCCGCTGAAGTTGTTCAAGAAAACATCTAATGTTCTTAGATTGGGAAGGAGGGAGAAGTTGACCTTTGTAAGTTCTCCACTGAAATTATTGCTCTTGAGGTCAATTGTTATCAGATTTGTGCAGTTGCTCAGAGCAGATGGCAGCTCCCCTGACATGTTGTTGTTGTCCAAACGGAGCTCCTCCAATTTCTTGAGCTGTCCTATAGAAACTGGAATCTTGCCGCTGAAGCTGTTCCTTCCAAGATCAAGGGTTACAAGATTTCTGAGGTTGGTTATATCTGTACCATCGATAGCTCCATGTAAATCATTGTTAGGAAATGACAGGTACTCCAATGATGTTGCGTTGAAGAGTTCATTTGGGATTACTCCACTGAGGTTGTTGTATCCAGCCCCGAGCTCTCTCAGCCTGGAGCAATTACCAAGACTTGGGGGGATGCTACCACTGAATTCGTTGAAACACAATCCAAGCACAGTGAGGGATGGTGAGGTACTACAGAGTTGAGTTGGCATCTGCCCAGTAAAGCTGTTATTGCTGGCATTGAGTGTGACCAGTTTCTCCATTACTTTCCATGTGGTGGATGGAAAGTGTCCTGCAAATAAGTTGCTTGAGATGTTCAGTACCTGCAGAGGCCGGGAGGGGGTTGAAGAGGGCAGCTCGTGGAGTGTTCCGTTGAGCTGGTTAAAGCTGACATCAAGTATGGTGATGCTGCTGGACGACACCAATTCCAGCGGTAGGCCACCGGACAGCGAGTTGCACGACAGGTTGAGGCGCAAGAGGCTGGTGAGGTTGCCAAGGAACGGCGAGATGGACCCCTCGAGGCCTCGAGAAGCCAGTGAAACATCAGTGACCGCCCTATCGGGACTCCTGCAGGTGATCCCTTCCCACTTGCAGCAATCCGTGCCGTTCTTCCATGAAGCAGCGAGTCCACCGTCTCGCGAGAGCTCGGCGAGGAACTGGAGAAGTGATCCCCTCTCCTGCTCCGTGCAGGAGCTGGTGAGAGAGGCCAAGGAGATCAGCAGCACGAGCGCAAGGGCAAATGAAGGCATGTGCAATTTCTCGCTCTGTGTCTTGCTTGAAAACTGGAGCGTCTGCATGGTTTTCTGGTGAAACTAGCATGGAAACGAGAGCATCAATGGTTGTCTAATCATTGAAGAGCTTGACGGGAAAGAAGAAGCTCTCATCTTGTTGTGCTCCTTGCAGTCGTAGTCAGCACGAAGGAAAAACGGTTGGTTCAGACTCTGACCGTGCAAAAATCTTTCTTTTGTAGCCGTCTACTATTTCTGACTCAATCCGTATAGAATTTTTACCACGTGCCATAAATTATTTCTCTGATCACTTCTTTGATGCGCCCTTTTGTGAACAGGAAACGCCACGCATTCAAAAGAAACAGTTGGTGGAGATTTGCAGAGATAGTTCATGGGGGAGATCATACCGAAAGGTGGGCGCGATCGAGAGGAATCATCTGCGTCTCGGTCAGCCTGTGGCGGGGCGGGGCGGGCGATCTTTGGTCTCTTCCATCCTCTTGACCTTATCACACGTGCTTTGTCTGATGGATACATCTGCTTGTGTTTTCCATTCTCCTGGCTCCACTGGCACACTATTGTGGACCATGGACTGTGACGCTCCGTGGCCATTATTTGAATTCTGAAGACGCTCAAACTTGACAGTAAACTGGGGTGGCGTGTGAGGCTTGGCAATGGCACTTGGTTCGGATCCTTGCGCACGACGGTGATGACACGCATGGTGATGCGGCGTCGGCGAGCTTGAGCAGCTGGCGCTGGAGCTAGAGGCAGAGAGGCTGGTGTTGTGCTGGGTGACATTGCAGGGCGAATAAGCCGCGGCTTGGATTGTTTTATTGTGCAGATGCTGGGGCAGACAGGAGCAGGTGAGAAAGTAGTCTTTCCACCACGATGTAGCATATCCGACATTTCTCCCGCGATTGTTTGTCCGACGCATTGGCTTGGAGCCACCATGGAGTCGAGCATTCACCTGCTCATGCTCCTCAGTCCTCACGGTCTGCGAATGATGCAATAGTGAGTTCGTCCTTGCTAGACGAAGAAGGCGTCAAATTCATGTGCATATCTATAACGAATTTGCCATCACCCATCGCCATGTTTGAGAGTAGACAGATAGATTCGGAGAGCGAAACATAAGAAAATCCACAACCCTGGAATGTTGGGTGATGGGAGGGGCATGGTATATTTATACCTGGAATTATAACCGCTTACTTCCTCCGTTTCCAAATATAAGTCTTTCTAGAGATACCAACAAATGACTACATGCATCCGTATGTTGCAGTCCATTTGAATGAGTGAAATGAGTGAATCTACACTCTAAAATATGTCTACATGCATCTGTATGTTGTAGTCCATTTGAATGTCTAAAAAGACTTATATTTAGAAACGGAGGGTTTCTAAATATAAATCCGCCTCGGCAGCAGCGCGCTCAAGCCGTTTGGCAGAATGCCGACCCGGATGCGGCGGTTTCTTTGCACCGCCGCAAGGGTTGCCATCGAGAAGCTGGATCGGGCTCGTAGGTCAGGCCTAGGACGCGTTTCCAGGCCTATTTCTATATCACGGAGGAGCTAGCTGCGGATGCAAGGCAGGTGGTTTCTTCGCCGAGTGATTCCTGCTGCATGGTAAGTAGGTGCTTCTGAAGCTGCGATGCAAAGGCAGGTGAAATTTTTTAGCCATTCCTCTCTTGTTCTGTTAGTCTCTGCTTTTTGCTGTGCTTGCTGAATTATAAACATTCTGAAGACAGTAGTCGCGTTACATTCTCATATTCTCGTTCCGTTTGTTTGAGGCTTGGACCAACCAAACACTTGCTGTATCTAGTAGTTCGGCAATTCACCTCCAACTCTGGTGTTTTTTAAAATCGCTGATCCAAAGAAAACATCTGAAAGAACTTGAACTGAAACCACTTTCGATCTTCCAGTGACAAAACATGATAGTCATTTCACATGTTTATACTTTGTCTCATGCTTGTGAAACATAAAACATATAGTATAATACCTACATAGATGGACATCTAAAGGTCCTCGCAAAAATAATAATAAAGGAAGATGGATTTTGTAAAAATCTTTCCTTAAAGAAGAACGTATAAAGCTGAAAATGGCAACCTGTGAGGCTCTGTACAGATACAAACATAATCTCTAAGATTATCAGAAGTAGTAGTTGTATGAAACTAAGAAAGTACATGTACATTGTGCACGAAAATACATTATCTATCATGTGTTGTTCCTTCTATCTTGGCTGTTCTTTGCATCTGTCGGTCATCGTCTATACTGGCCAGGCAGGAGGCTACTTCCATCATAGCTGGCCTCCTGAATTGATTATGATTGACACACTTGCAAGCGATTTCAACCACCTTCAGCATTTCCTCTTCATACCCCGTTCCTCGAAGTGTTGGATCCAAGACCTTGATCTGCTTGCCCTCAGACCTCATCTGTAGAACCCATGGGACAAGTTCTTTTGAGGTAGATAGGACTGAAACAGGTCGCATTCCAGTGAGCAGCTCAAGCAGGACTACTCCAAAACTGTATATATCACCTCTCAGCGTAGCAACCCATGCTTGCCCATACTCAGGGGGGATATAACCCATAGTGCCGACCAACTCAGTTGTAACATGAGTTCTGTTGGGAACAATCAATCTGGCTAGCCCAAAATCAGCAACATAAGCTTTAAATTCTTTGTCCAGTAGGATGTTACTGGATTTGATGTCACGGTGGACAATTTGAGGCTTGCAGACATCATGGATATAAGAAAGGCCCAGACTTGCTCCTTGTGCGATCTTGAGCCGAGTTGGCCAGTCAAAATGTGAGCTACCATCGTCATCTCTGTTATGAAGCCAATCATCCAGGCTGCCATTCTCCATGTAGGAATATATGAGGAGCCTTGAGTTTCCCTGGATGCAGTAACCCCACAGTGGGACAAGATTTTCATGTTGTGCCATGGACAGAGCATCAACCTCTGCACTGAACTCCCTTTCCATCAGACACATATCACCATTGAGCTTTTTAATTGCTAGCTTGGAACCATCAGGTAGCTCTGCCTTGTACACTAATCCGTACCCTCCACATCCAATGATGTTGTCCTTGTGAAAGTTGTTCGTAGCTTTCAAAATGTCATTGAATTTGAGCATTTTTTCTTCTCCCTTGACTTTTGGCATCCTTATCAGTACTAATGTTTGTTCTGAGCTGCAGTAGACTGACGTTGCTTCAGCATCTCCATCATTGTCCCTTCCATTTTCTGCATTAAAACCCTTGGCCCTGATTGAGACGAGGAGACGCCCCAGCAACAAAAGAATAGCAATGCCTCCAAAGAACACACTAAATGTGATTGCAAAAATAACCTTCTTATTTCTTTGATTTTGGGAGACTAGAGGTATTGAAGCTGACGCACATTCGTGAGTAAGTATAGAGCCACACAACTTTGGATTCCCATCAAAACTAGAATTCGGAAATGTATTAAACTGCCCTCCAGATGGAACAGGGCCTTCTAGGTCATTGTTAGAAATGTTGAATGCTGAAAGGAAATTCAGACTATTCAATGCACCTGGGATTGCACCTGTAAGATTGTTGCTGGACAAGTCTAGCACCAGCAGGTTTGTTAGATTGCATATTGATTGTGGAATCTGTCCTGTCAAGTAGTTGAAGCTGAAATTGAGTGAAAGGAGAGCTTTCAACTGACCAATCTCAAAAGGTATCTCACCAGTGAATTTATTCTTGCTTAGATCCAGCACTTTAGGGAAAGCAATGGGTATGCGGTATTGGAGTGATGGGCTCTTATAAACAGGCAACTCGAAGAACCTGGGGTCCAAATGAGCTTCTTTCTTCTCTGACATTAGCGTTGGCATATCCATCAATATTGTTGGAATTTCCCCTGTGAGGGTGTTGTTTCTTACGTCTAGATAGAAGAGGTGCTTTAGGGCTTTGATCCAGGCTGGTATTGATCCAGTGAGTTGATTGTTAGATAAGACTAACACCTCTAAATTTGCTAGATTTGATACCCAAAGAGGCATTTTTCCAAACAATGGGCATCCTCCGATGTCCAAAACCTGAAGTTTCTCAAAACCTTCAACTTTCTCGAACTCTGGCATGTGCTCTCCTATGAAATTCTGCCCTATAAGCAGGGTGGTAAGGTTCCTGCACCTCTGAAGGATGTGAAGTGCATTTGTGATGTTTTTAAAAGAATTTTTACCAAGTGACAGGAAGGTGAGGTACTTCAGATCACCTATTCGTGGTGAAAGCTGCCCATGTAATTTGTTGCCAGATAACCGCAGTGCAGTCAGATTGCTGCAAGAGTATATGCTTTCTGGAACTTTCCCAGTGAAGTTGTTGTACAGAAGGTCTAAAGTTTTTAGGTTGAGCAGGTTGGAGAAATTCACATTGGCAAGTTCTCCACTGAAATTGTTGCTCTTGAGGTCAATTATTACCAGATGTATGCAATTGCTCACAGCCGATGGCAGCTCCCCTGACATGTTGTTGTTGTTCAAATGGAGCTCTTCCAACTTCTTGAGCTGGCCTATGGAATATGGAATCTTGCCACTGAAATTGTTCCCTCCAAGATCAAGGGTAGACAGATTTCTGAGGTTAACTATGTGTGCATCTTCAAGAACTCCATGTAAATGATTGTTAGAAAAAGACAAGTATTCCAACGAAGTAGCATTGAAGAGTTCATCTGGGATAGTTCCACTGAGGTTGTTGTACCCGGCCCTAAGCTCTATCATCTTTGAACAATCACCAAGGCCTTGGGGGAGGCTGCCACTGAAGCGGTTGAAAGACAGATCAAGCACGGAGATGCCTGGGGAGGTGTTACAGAAATGAGTTGGTATTTGCCCAGTAAATCTGTTGTTGCTGGCATTGAGCGTGACCAGATTCTCCATTCCCTTCCATGTGGTGGATGGGAATTGTCCTGTAAAGAAGTTGCTTGAGATGTTGAGTGCCTTGAGTGGCCGAGCAGTGGTTGAAGCCGGCAGCTCTGGCAGTGTTCCCTTGAACTGATTAAAGCTGAGGTCAAGGACAAGGATGCTGCTGGACGATAACAATTCGAGTGGCAGACCACCGGAGAGTGAGTTGTGGGAGAGGTTAAGGTGCTGCAGCCCGGTTAGGTTCCCAAGGGACTCTGAGATGTGCCCCTCAAGGCCCTTTGAAGACAGCAAGACATGGGTGATCGTCCTATCTTGCCCGCAGGTGATCCCTTCCCACTGGCAGCAATCCGTGCCATGCTGCCAGGACGCAGCGAGGCCACCGTCTTGTGAAAGCCGGGCGAGGAACTGGAGAAGGGAGGCCTTCTCCTGCTCCGTGCAGGAACTCGTAGGAGAGACCAAGCAGATCAACAGCACAAGAGCAAGGGGAGGTATGTGCAATATCCTGCTGTGTCCCCTGTTGGAGGAATGGAGTGTCTGCATGGTTTATTGGTGGTAGAACTAGCATGGGAACCAGGGCTTATGTTGTGCCCTGACTGGACAAAAGCATAAATGGCGGTCTAATCATGAAAGAGCACGAGGGGAAAGAAAGACCGTTTCCGAAAAGGCACTCGTGCTCGAGAGCAATCATCGTTGTCAAAGTCAGTGTGTGGACAAGGCCAAGTGGAGGGCAAGAAGAAGTGCAATGCTGTTGCTTGATGGACGGGGTGGATGGTTGACCTGCTGGGTGATCTGTTATCTCTTCCATCCTCTTGATTTTAGGCGTTTACTTACCCCCTTATATGACGTGAGGTTCGTCTGATGGATGCGTCTGCTGTTGTTTTCTCCATTCTCCTGGCTCCACCGGCTCACTATTGCGGACCACGGACCGTAAGGCTTTGTGGTTATCGTCTGAATTTGAAGGGATTCAAAGTAAACTGGGTAGCGTGTGAGCTGTGGCAGTGCAGAGAACCATGTAGTATTAATTATGTTGATTGAATAATTGGTGTTAAGAATCACATTGCTTGGATGCTGATGTGCTGATGCTAGCTGCACTGTACCTTTGTTATTGCTTCTTAGATGCTGCACTCTATCATTGCTCATTATACGTCTGGTTAATGATTTCCCTCCTCTGATTGAGAACATAATAATAGCAAGTGTCTGACAGGCACTCTACATGATTAAGGCTTTCGCAAACTTTAGCGTTGGCATTGCATCCTTGTTGTCCTGTTTAGGGTTTATGGAATCACTGGTGTCTCTGTTTTTTTCCTGCGGTTGATGCAGGATCTGCACATGGTGATGGTATTATCAGGTGCAGTGCCGACTGAACTCTGAAGAACTTGCCGTGGGAGCAGGAAAGGCAAGAACACAACACAAGAGGCCGGCCACACGTTTGTGTTTTAACACGTTGATGTAGCTACTACCTACTAGCACATGGGCGCGGGGTCTTCGCAATCGTGCGACAGCCTGCTCAATTTGTTTTTCTGCATGGTGCCACCTCACCTTTCACAATTGGCCATTTGCAATACAAAGATGGCGGTGACACCCGACTATTCGAAACAAAAACCCAATGTACAGCGTGTATGAAAATAAGCAGACATGTGTTAGAAAAACCCAATCAAAACCGACAAAGAAACAAAAAGGAAAGCAAAAAAAGCAAGAAAAAAACCTAAGTAACCAAAGAAAACTCGAAAATACAAAGGTGGACATGGGTGTGCGCGCACCCATGTGAATAGTAAATTCATAAAAATACTAGAAAAAATTAAAAATTTCTGAAATTTTGCGGTATGAACCTTAGTCGCCCATTCTACTCACATGTGAAGTTTCATGATGTATTGACACCCATGGTATTCTTAGTGAAGAAAATATAAATTTGACCATACTATTCATTTATCAGTGTTTTTCAATTAGCTTCGATTAGCTTCAATTTTGTCATTTTTGCCTAGATTACCATGGATGTGATTTCTTCGTGAAACTTCATATGCGATGGTTTCAGTTTTAGGGCGTGTTGAGCCCAAAAAAGATGGTTTCACTAAGAAAAGATACAGTAAATTTATACTCTCTCTATCCCATAATATAAAACATTTTGGCAAGAAATTTTCTGAATTATTTTCTTTCTTAACAAATTGCGTGATTACATATATTAACTCCTACTTTTTTATAATGTATTTTCTTTCTGCATCCATACATAAACAATATTTTCTTTTTGCCTTGAATCTATTGGCAAGTCTATGGTTTTTTTCCTACCAAAAATCACTCCATAATAATGTTAAAACGTGCGTTGCACGTGCATACATACTAGTAGGAATAGAGGGAGTATATGTTTTAATGTCTACTTTTTTCATACACATTGTACATTTTTTTTTGTATATGTTAGAAACATTTTTCTATACATATGTGTGATTAAAAAATTTCAATTCTGTATTTAACGTGATTTTATAGTAGATGTACTTAGAATATTTCGAAATATAAGCAAAAGTCGAAAAAATGAAGTAAAAAAATGCAAAAAAGTTTGAAAACAAAACGCGTAATACCCCGGTTCCCGCTGGGCTGGCCCATTCCGGGCGCTGCTTGACACAAGGACATAAGCACCCCTCGAAAGTTACTCAAAAAAAAAAAGCACCCCTCGAAAAAGAAAGCGAGGCATAACCCTCTCTTTCCTGCCTGTATCGGCACGCCATCGCTCCAGGCTGCCGGCGAGTCACAACTCCACCGCGCTCACCGGAGGTGCCTCCGGCCTCCTCCTCGCATGCCGTCACACTCTCGCCGCATCTTTAGTTACACGCTCGCCCCGTACCATGCTCGCCCCTGCGACGCAATGTGCCGGCCTTTCGTGCTCAGCGCCGGCGCCCTCAGGGCGTTTGGCGAAATGCCGACCCGGATGCCGGTCCTTGGACTGCGGGGGTGGCCGTACAGAAGCAGGGCGGAATCGTGGAGCAGGCGCGTTCTGAAGCGTGGGGCGCGTTTTGAAGCTTGGGGATATGTGCCGGGGCGGCGAGGCGGGTGGTTTCTTGGCCGCAGGTAATCCTTGGACATGGTACGTATGCGCTTCTGATCGCAATCCCTCTTGTGTTCTGCTTGTGAGTGCATACCTGTTATGTGTTCTGTGTGACGTGCATTTCAAAGTGCAAAAGATGGCAGTCGTGTTACATTCTCCAATTCTCATTCCGTTCCATATTTCAATTCAATGCTTGGACAATGGACCAGACCAACCAAAAGTTTGACGCACAGTAAGTAATTCGGTAACTCACCTCCGGCTGATACGAAGCAAACAGTGACAGCACATAGTCTCTGCACTTGAATGGGAAACAATATCAATCCTTCACTAGCAAAACAACACAACCATTTCGCATTTGTATACTTTGCCCCATGCTCATCAAACTTAAGCATATAGCAGTATATAATACTGCTGTGCGTGCCGGTAGTTGCATTAGATTCTCTCGTTACACTTCATTCGGCACTTGAACGAACAAACACTTGTTGTAAAGTATACTTCGGTAACTCACCTCCAGCTCTGACGGCTCCTAAAATCCGCTTATACGAAGCAAACATCTGAATGGAAACCATTTTCAATGCTTCCCTGAGAAAACAGGACAATCATTTGACATGTGTATACCTTTTCCTGTGCTTGTGACTTAAGTATTAGTACTTCAACAAACATCGAAAGTAGGATGAATTTTACAAAACTCTTTCCTTGAAGACTTACAAAGGCCCCGTTTGGATACTCTAACACAGTTAGAGTTAGAGTTATTTTCTAACCCACTCTAACCCAAATAAGCACCTCTCCACCGGGATAGTTGGGTTAGACGAAACTAACCCACTCTAACCCTCCCTGTTTGGATATTTTTGGGTTATTTGAGCCCCCAACTAACCCAAACTAGCTCTAACCCCATAATCCAAACAGGGCCAAAGATCAGAATGGCAGTCTTGTCAGGCTATGTACAAAACAAACTGCACGATTACCAGAAGCAGTAGTTCTAGTGGAACTAAAAAAGTTGCAACTACATTGCGCACGAAAATACAGGATTATCTATCATTTGTAGTTCACTATATGTTGGCTGATCTTTGCATCTCTGGATCGGCGTTTATACAGGACAGGCAGGAGACTACTTCCATGATAGTTGGCCTCCTGAACTGATTATGGTCAACACACTTGCAAGCGGCTTCAAGCACCTTCAGCATTTGCTCTTCATACCCTGTTCCTCGAAGTGTTGGATCCAGGACCTCAATCTGCTTTCCCTCAGACCTCATCTGTAGAACCCATGGGACAAGTTCTTTTGGTGTACAAAATACTGAGACAGGCCGCCTTCCTGTGAGCAGCTCAAGCAGGACTACTCCGAAACTGTATATATCACCTCTCAGCGTAGCAACCCATGCTTGCCCATACTCGGGTGGGATGTAACCCATAGTACCTACTAGCTCCGTTGTGACATGAGTGTTGTTGGGAAGGATCAATCTGGCTAGCCCAAAGTCTGCAACATAAGCTTTAAATTCTTTGTCCAGTAGGATATTACCAGATTTGATGTCACGATGGACAATTTGAGGGTTGCAGGCATCATGGATATAAGAAAGGCCCAGGCTTGCTCCTTGTGCGATCTTGAGCCGAGTAGGCCAGTCAAGCAATGAGCTAGCACCATCATCCCTGTTATGGAGCCAATCATCCAGGCTTCCATTCTCCAAGTAGGAATACACGAGAAACCTTGAGTTTCCCTGGACGCAGTAACCCCACAGTGGCACAAGATTTTCATGTTGTGCCCTGGAGAGTGCATCAACCTCTGCACTGAACTCCCTTTCCATTAGACACATTTCACCATTGAGCTTTTTGATTGCCAGCTTGGAGCCATCAGATAGCTCTGCCTTGTAGACTAATCCATGACCTCCACATCCAATGATGTTCGCCTTATCAAAGTTGTTCGTAGCTTTCAAAATGTCAGCAAATTTGAGCTTGTTTTCTACTCCCTTGCCTTGTGCTATCCGCACCACAACTAATGTTTGCTCTGAACTGGAGTAGAATGAAGGTTCTTCAACATCTCCATTACTTTCCCTTCTATTTTTTCCTGTAAAACCCTTCTGCCTAATTGAGACAAGGAGACGCACCAGCAACAAAAGAATAGCAATGCCTCCGAAGAACACGCCAAATGCAATTGCAAAAACAGCTTTCTTGTCTCGTTTTTTTCTGGAGGATAGAGATATTGAATCTTTACCGCATTTGTGAGTGAGCATAGAGCCACACAGCTTTGGATTCCCATTGAAACTAGAATTCTGAAATGTATTAAACTGGCCTCCAGATGGAATAGGTCCTTCTAGGTCATTGTTTGAAATGTTGAATTCTGAAAGGAAGTTCAGGGTGTTCAATGCAGCTGGGATAGCACCTGTGAGATTGTTGCTGGACAGCTCTAGCACCTGCAAGTTCGTGAGGTTGCAAATGGATTGGGGGATCTGTCCAGATAACTTGTTGAAGCTGAAGTCAAGTACAGCAAGCAAGTTCAACTGACCAATCTGTGGGGGGATCACACCTGTGAATTTGTTGTTGCTTAGATTCAACATTGCTGGGAAAGATGTAACCACACGGTATTGAAGTGATGGGCCAGTATAAACAGGCAGCTCAAAGACCCTTGGGTCCAAATGAGTTGTGTTGTCAGTTGATTTTAGCATTGGCATCTCTGTGAATGTGAAGGGGATTTCTCCTGTAAGAGTGTTGTTTGACACATCTATATAGAAGAGACGGCTTAAGGAGTTGATCCAGTCCGGTATTGGTCCAGTGAGTTGATTGCTTCTTAAAATTAACATCTTCAGTTGTGTCACTCTTGATATCCATAGAGGTATTTTTCCAGATAATTGGCAACCATCCATGTCCAACACCTGAAGATTCTCAAAACCAGCAATTCTGTCATCCTCTGGCATGAGCTCTCCCTTGAAATTGAACGAAATAAGTAGGGTGGTAAGGTTCTTGCTGCTCTGAAGGATCTGAAGCGCATTTGCGATGTTTGTGAAATTGTTTTTACCAAGTGACAAGAAGGACAGGTGCTTCAGATTGCCTATTCTCGATGAGAGCTGCCCATATAATTTGTTGTTAGCTAGCCGCAGCGCAGTCAGGTTACTGCATGAGTACATACTTTCTGGAACTGTACCGGTGAAGTTGTTGGACCAAAGATCTAAAGTTCTTAGATTGGGCAGGTTGGAGAAATTGACATTTCTAAGTTCTCCACTGAGTTTGTTGCTCTTGAGGTCAATTGTTATGAGATTTGTGCAGTTGCTCAGAGCATATGGCAGCTCACCTGACATGTTGTTGTTATTCAAATGGAACTCCTCCAGTCTCTTGAGTTGACCTATATAATCTGGAATCTTTCCACTGAATTGGTTCCCTCCAAGATCAAGGGTTATGAGATTTCTGAGGTTGACTATGCGCTTATTATCAAGAACTCCATATAAACCATTGTTTGCGAAAGACAGGTATTCCAACGAGGTTGCATTGAATAGTTCATCTGGAAGTATTCCACTGAGGTTGTTATACCCGGCCCTGAGCTCTCTTAGCTTGGAGCAATCACCAAGTCCTGAGGGTATGCTGCCACTGAATTTGTTGAAACACAGATCAAGCACCTCAAGGGATGGCAAGGTGCTACATAATTGAGTTGGTATCTGCCCAGTAAAGCTGTTATTGCTGGCATTGAGTGCGATCAGATTCTCCATTGCTTTCCATGTGGTGGATGGAAACTGTCCTGCAAATAAGTTGCTTGAGATGTTTAGTACCTGCAGAGGCCTGCCAGGGGTTGAAGATGACAGCAGCTCTTGGAGTGTCCCGTTGAGCTGGTTAAAGCTAACATCAAGTGTAGTAATGCTGCTGGACGACACCAATCCCAGCGGCAGACCACCGGACAGCGAGTTGTCAGAGAGATCAAGGTACTGCAGCCCGGTTAGCTTTCCAAGGGATTGTGAGATGTGCCCCTCGAGGCCCTTCGAAGGCAGCGAGACATTGATGACCGTCTTATCTTGACTGCAGGTGATCCCTTCCCACTTGCAGCAACCCGTGCCATTCCGCCATGACGCAGAGAGGCCAGCATCTTGTGAGAGCTCGGCGAGGAACTGGAGAAGGGCGCCGTTCTCCTGCTCGGTGCAGCAACTGGTAGGAGTGGCCAAGCAGCCCAGCAGCACAAGAGCAAGGGCAAGGGATGGTATGCCCAGTATCTTGTTGGAGAAATGGAGTGTCTGCATGGTTTTCTGGTGAAACTAGCATGTAAGCAAGAGCTTGAGCTGTGCCCTGACTGGATGCATCAATGGTGGTCTAGTCATGAAAGCGTGTGATGGGGAAGGAGGGAAGCAGATTTTGCTCCCATTTTGTGTTGTCCACTTGTAGTCGTAGTCAGCACGAAGGAAATCAAGGTCATAAAATTTGGATTTTACACAACTGCCACCAGCTCACCAGCAGCTTCCTGGTTCACACTGGCGTTTCCCTGTTCCACCATTGGCTGCCTGCTGTAATCTACTGACAAAGTCAATTGCCCAATCGTCCTGAATACCAACCGCAAAAATGAAAAAAACTGCTTTGTAGACTGTGTAGTCGCCCATGACTTTAGGATCCTTACTTAATTGTATCAATCAACATGCCTTAATTTACTAGACCTGACATCACTACTCGTACCGGCTTCACTAAACAAATCCAACCTCTTCCCAGTTCCCACTAGCACTTGACCAGAAAAATTACTTCTTGACGTATCCTTTGCCCTTTTTTGAACAGGAGAAGGAGAAGATGTGTTTAAAGGGCAGTCTGGGTGGACGTAGCTCCCTCTTGCGCAGAGTTCGAGGAAGGGTCCGACAACTTTGGCCTTATTGTACGCTGCCTTTTCCTACATTTCTGTAAGAGACTGTTTCCGGAAACAACCCGTGACCTTATGGTCACAACTCACAAGGCAACAGCTTTACCACTGCGCCAAGGCTCCCCATCAGAAGATGTGTTTCTGAAAGGAAAAACAGTTGGGTAACGACTTGCAGAATATTCTGAAAGGTGCTTGCGATCGAGAGCAAGCATCGGTGTCTCAGTCCGTATGTGGACAAACCCAGGCAAGAAGAAGTGCAATCTTGTTGCTTGATAGACAAGTTGGATGGTTGACTTGCTGGGTGATCACCTGTTCTCTCTTCAATCCTCTTGATTTACTAACCCTTATCACGCGAGCTTCATCTGATGCTTACCTTTGCTGTTGCTTTCGATTCTCCTGCTCCACTGGCGCACTATTATATTGTGGACCATGGACTGTGACGCTTTGTGGCTATCAACTGAATTCGGAAGGGGTTCAAACTTCAAAGTAATCAGGGTAACGTGTGAGGGCTGGCTGGCAGGCTAGTTGATCACTTGGCTCTGATGATGCTCGTGTGGTCATGGTCTTTTGAGACAGAACCATGTATTAATCTGTACTGCTTTATTATCTTAAAAATTATCTGAGTTGGTAGCGGTCCGTTCACCCTCATCGAGATTATCTATTGAGCTATTAACATTACCAGATGCCAACTGTTATGTGGACATAATATTGATTCAACTGTTGTATACATTGAGATAATTATTAAATTTCACACGAAGTTATGGATTATGATAACACAAGCCTTAAATGACAAAACAAACAAATTGTGTAGCAATAGATAAGCATTTTTCTTTCTGGTACAGGTTTAGTTTTAGTTCTTGATGATGATTGATGATGCTAGGTGCAATGTATCATTATTATTATGTTCTAGATGAATCATTGATCATTATATGTGCGGTTAGCGAATTATCTCTACCAACTGAGAAAAAAATAGCAAGTGCCAGGGGGGAATGGAGTTTTGGCTCCCAACTTCTCGTGAACCATTGTGAACAGTAAAAATATAATATAGAAAAAAACTGATTTTTTTAAACAAAATGTTTGAGTGTTCTATGTATGTGCAGAATTTCATGAAGAAATGACATTAGTGGTGCTAAAAAAATCAGTGCTGTAAAATGGTCATTTTTAAAAAGCATTTTGGAGCATGCATTTTTCCCAGAACACCAGGAATGGCATTTCTTCACGTAAAATTGCACGTATATAGAGCACCCAAACATGTTTGTTGCCCAAATCAAGTTTTTTTTATTATGCTTGCTATTTTTTCAGATTTTCCTATTCATCTAGGTATACTTTTGAGCTCGGGGGCATAATTGAATTTTTGGTGCTGGGCACTCTGCATAATTAAGGCTTTTCAGAAACTGAAGTCTTGGCATTGCATATTTTATTTGCCTGGTGCAGGATCTGTATTACAGGTACAGTACCGACTGAAGAACACAACATATGGGATCAAAGACGCAAAGTATTTGGCGTGGCGTGTCAGCCCGGGGATCAAGCGTGTCTTTCAACATGTTGATGCTTTCTTTTTTACTTTTTCAACACGTTCTTTTGTTGAGTTGCTTTTTCAACGCGTTGATGTAGCCAGATCATGGGCTCCCGTTAGGAGAAAGCCATCATGTATTTTTCTGCGTAGTGCCACCTCACAATTCACACTTGGCCACTTGCACCAGAGAAATGGTGGTGAGACCCGACTACCGGACCCCAATTCAGATCGCTAATTACTTGACGTGCTGCTGCGGACGCGTAGTTGCTCGATGCGTCTTCTTCATGGTCTTGGATGATTTGAAAGGGCGTCTCGTCTTTTTTCTTTTATCATTTCCGCCAAACTACGGGACATTCTTCGGAAGCAGTGATTCGGCGCCCAGGTGCATCATTTAAAATAGCAAAAGAAATAAAAAATTTCTGATTTCTTTTTTGCATCTCCGATGCTTGAATGCATGATGTGCCTGCAAAAATTTGTGATTTTTTGACATTTGAGGATGCCGTGACAAAACGAAAAAAAGATGTGAAAGAAACTTTGAAAAAGTACAATGTTGGGCTTGATTTTATTTTTATTTATTTTTGCCTAGAGCTCCTCGATTGTCGAAACATCACAAAAATTGCACGCTCCTTGCGTACAATTTCATTTTCGATGCCAACAAAATTCAGATTTTTTTTGAAACTTTTTACTATTTTTTTGAATTTAATGTTCATCGGGTGTAGATGAGTCCAGGCGTAGACGTGAATTACTGACATTCTTTTGCTTTCTTCTAGTTGTTCGACCATGCCAAACCCCGCTTTGCCTCGCTCACCCTACAATGGCAACAACCTCCGCACTCGTCCTCTACCACTAGTGAGAACCCATTTTTTGAGGAACCATCGTGACCTTGAGACCCGTATATATATGATACATCAGCATACTCTGGATTCTCGAATGAACAAAGATTTTTCCCCTTTAAGCACACTTCATATGCACAGTTCTAAGGCCAAAGCTGAGTACCCTAAAGAACTAAATCGAATAAACGTATTTCAGTGCCCCCCCCCCCCCCCTCCTCAAAGTGCATTATGCAATGAATACGGTAGATTTCTTCGGCCTTGCAGTTGACAGAATCAACAATAGCAAGTAGATCGTTGTTGATGTGATGAGTTATCGTCTTCGGCCTTCTTCCTTGTCGTCCCGTGCTCTCTTCTTGTTTATCCGGTGTGTTTGTCTTTGGACGAATGACATGACATTCTTTCTGTTACTTCATATACTTCCACCCTGATGGCCCAAACCCATGGTTCACCGATCACTCACCCTACATTGCAACATGCTCCGCGCTCATCCTCTATCACTAAGTGATCGACCCGTATCGTGCAAGCAACATAACATTGAGGCCCACACATTCAATGCATAATACCGCCAAACAAAGATTGTTTCTCTTTTATTAAGCACTCTTTCAATGGATATTCTAAGGCAAAGTCGGGCACCATGCTTGTAAACCCCAAGAGCCATGTGCGTTGCGGTGGGACATATATATTTTAGTCTTTCAACATAAATTTTGTCAAATGCATATCTAAGATTCTCATGCACATCGGATGGTATTGTCGATGTTTTACCATTAAACCACTCTTCTTGCTCTTTTCTTCTACCCACTATCTTCGTCTATCCACCACCGCGGTCCAAGCTCGCTACCTCAGCTCGTAGTCTCTCACTTCACCCCACCCACTCACACACTGTAACATCCCAAAATTCTAAATTTTGGAATGTTATATTGAATAAATAACTATGCTTGTTGTCTGATTGTTGGTTTGATTGAATGAGTGAAACTGAGTGAAATTTGAAACTTTTGAAAGTTGAATGAGAGGGAATGAAATGACTTTCCCAAAACTTTCTCCTTTGCCTTTTGGATCTCAATGAATTCAAATTCATTCCCACACCAAAACCTAGAGTGAAGATGACATGACTTCTTCCATTTGAAATGAAAAGGGTTTTGAAAAGATTTGAATTTCATTTGAGAATATTTCAAATTCAAAGCTTTATGCAACTCAATGATTTTCATGAGGGAAGATAAAATGACTTCTTCAATTATATGAAATATGAGTTGGAAGTAATAAAGTATCAAGTTGAAAGTCATTTGAAAGTGCTTTGAAACCCTCTTTCAAATTTTGAGTTTTGAATTTGAATTCAAACTTTGGCAAGTGGGAATCATTTCAAAAACTATGCCTGATAAATACTTGATCAAAAGTATGAGAGGAGCAAACATGACACTCCAAAAATATCGAGGAAACAATGCCAAAAGTTTTGGATTCAAATCTGAATTTTATTTGAATTTGAAAAAATGGATTTTATAAAGTTTGGATTTTGCCTTTGGAAAAATGTTCAAATGAAAGAGAATATTCCCCTGATCATTTTGGTATATATATACCCTATATAAAATATTTATATTTTAAAAGTTATACTCTATTTTGTTTTATTTTAAAAAAATAAATTTCAAAAAAGAAAAAACCCACCCCGCGCCACTAGGCCCCTCCCACCCAGCCAGCCCATGAGCCCCACCAGCCTGGCCCAGCCAGCGCCCAGACCTCCCTGGCAGCTGGCCCGGCCAGTACCCACTGCCACCAGCCGACCGAACCGCCTCACCCCCTCGCCTCGAAAGCGCTTGGCCGCCCTTCCGCCTCGCCTCTCTCTCTCTCTCTCACCGACAGCGGCCCCGCCCTTCTTCCTCCCCGCCCCACGCCACGCCGCCGCCCAGATCGCGGATCCGAAGGATCCGGGATGCCGATCCCCTCCCCGATCGCCTCCCTTACCCCGGCGAGCCCCCTGGCTATTTAAGCCGACGCCCCGCACCCCATTTCCCCCCTAGCCTCGCCGGACCCCTCTCCCCCTCGCACGAGCTCGCCGGAGCCCGAGAGCCGCCGCCGCTCCATTAGCCCGTTCCGACCACCCCGAGCTCGCCTGAGACCACCTCCGGACTCCCCTCGCTCGACCACACCTCCCCGTGCCCTCGCCCGAGCTCCAGAACCACCGGAGTGTTGGGGAACGTTGCAGAAAATTAAAATTTTTCCTACGGTTTCACCAAGATCCATCTATGAGTTCATCTAGCAACGAGTATTCAGATTAGATAGCATCTACATACCACTTTGTAGATCGCAGCAGGCGTCGGAGTGAGCGTGGATGAGGTAGTCGTGCTTGCCGCGATCCAATTCACCGATGATCTAGTGCCGAGCAGACGACACCTCCGCGTTCAACACACGTACGGTCAGCGTAACGTCTCCTTCTTCTTGATCCAGCAAGGTGAAGGAGAGGTTGAGGAAGATGGCTCCAGCAGCAGCACGACGGCGTGGTGATGGTGGAGCTTGCAGTACTCCGGCAGGGCTTCGCCGTGCACTATGGAGGAGGAGGATGTGTTGGAGAGGGAGAGGGAGGCGCCCAGAGCAAAGGTGCTGCTGCCCCTTCCCTCCCCCCTTTATATAGGTGCCAAGGAGGGGGGGCGCAGCCTGCCCTCCTCCAAAGGAGGGGTGCGGCCAGAGGGGAGGTGTCCACCTCCCAAGGCACCTCGGAGGTGCCTTCCCCTCATGGACTCTTCCTCCTTAAACCCTAGGCGCATGGGCCCTTGGGGCTGGTTCCCCTTGGCCCATGTGGGCCTAGGCGCACCACCTAGGGCCCATGTGGCCCCACAGGGCTGGTGGCCCCACTTGGTGGACCCAGGGACCCCTCCGGTGGTCCCAGTACAATACCGATATCACCAAAACTTGTCCCGATGGCGAAACAGCACTTCCTATATATAATTCTTTACCTCCGGACCATTCCGAACTCCTCGTGACGTCCGGATCTCATCCGGACTCGAACAACATTCGGGTTACTGCACATACATATTCCTATAACCCTAGCGTTCACAACCTTAAGTGTGTAGACCCTACGGGTTCGGAGACATGCGAACATGACCGAGACGGCTCTCGGGCAATAACCAACAGCGGGATCTGGATACCCATGTTGGCTCCCACATGCTCCACGATGATCTCATCGGATGAACCACGATGTCAAGGATTCAATTAATCCCGTATCGATTCCCTTTGTCAATCGGTATTTTACTTGCCGAGATTCGATCGTCGGTATACCAATACCTCGTTCAATCTCGTTACGGCAAGTCACTTTTCTCGTTACCGTAATGCATGATCCGTGATCAAACACTTTGATCACATTGAGCTCATTGTGATGATGCATTACCGAGAGGGCCAGTGATACCTCTCCGTCAGCGGAGTGACAAATCGATCTCGATCCATGTCAACCCAATGACACTTTCGAGAGATACCGTAGCATACCTTTATAGTCACCCGATTCGTTGTGACGTTTGGCATACCAAAAGCACTCCTACGGTATCCGGGAGTTACACGATCTCATGGTCTAAGGAAAGGATACTTGACATTGGATAACTCTAGCAAGCGAACTATGCGATCTTATGCTATGTTTAGGATTGGGTCTTGTCCATCACATCATTCTCCTAATGATGTGATCCGTTATCGATGACATCCAATGTCCATAGTCGAAACCATGACTATCTCGTCGATCAACGAGCTAGTCAACTAGAGGCTCACTAGGGACATGTTGTTGTCATTATTCACACATGTATTACGATTTCCGGTTAACACAATTATAGCACGAATAAAGACAATTATCATGAATAAGGAAATATAATAATAATGCTTTTATCATTGCCTCTAGGGCATATTTCCAACAGTCTCCCACTTGCACTAGAGTCAATAATCTAGTTACATTGTGATGAATCGAACACCCATAGAGTTCTGGTGCTGATCATGTTTTGCCTTAGGGAGAGGTTTAGTCAGCGGATCTGCGACATTCAGATCCGTGTGCACTTTACAAATTTCTATGTCTCCATCTTGAACATTTTCACGAATGGAGTTGAAGCGGCGCTTGATGTGCCTAGTCTTCTTGTGAAACCTGGGCTCCTTTGCAAGTGCAATAGCTCCGGTGTTGTCACAGAAGAGCTTGATTGGCCCCGACGCATTGGGTATGACTCGAGGTCGGTGATGAACTCCTTCACCCAAATTGCTTCATGTGCTGCCTCCGAGGCTGCCATGTACTCCGCTTCACATGTAGATCCCGCCACGGCGCTTTGCTTGCAAATGCACCAGCTTCTGCCCCACCATTCAAAATATACACGTATCCGGTTTGTGACTTAGAGTCATCCAGATCGTGTCGAAGCTAAGCGTCGGCGTAACCTTTCTGACGAGCTCTTCGTCACCTCCATAAACGAAACATTTCCTTAGTCCTTTTCGGTACTTCAGGATATTCTTGACCGCTGTCCGGTGTTCCTTGCGGGATTACTTTGGTACCTTCCTACCAAACTTACGGCAAGGTTTACATCAGTGCAGGTACACAGCATGGCATACATAATAGAACCTATGGCTGAGGCATAGGGATGACACTCATCTCTTCTATATCTTCTGCGTGGTGGGACATTGAGCTGAGCTCAATTTCACACCTTGTAACACGGTAAGAACCCTTCTTAGATTGATCCATATTGAACTTCTTCAATATCTTATCAAGGTATGTGCTTTGTGAAAGACCTATGAGGCGTCTCGATCTATCTCTATAGATCTTGATGCCTAATATATAAGCAGCTTCTCCAAGGTCCTTCATTGAAAACTCTTATTCAAGTAGGCCTTGATGCTGTCCAAGAGTTCTATATCATTTCCCATCAAAAGTATGTCGTCTACATATAATATGAGAAATGCTCTGAGCTCCCACTCACTTTCTTGTAAACACAGGCTTCTCCATAAGTCATGTAAACCCAAACGCTTTGATCATCTCATCAAAGCGAATGTTCCAACTCGAGATGCTTGCACCAGCCCATAAATCGGCGTTGGAGCTTGCACACCTTGTCGACATTCTTAGGATCGACAAAACCTTCGGCTGCATCATATACAATTCTTCCTTAAGGAAACCATTAAGGAATGCCGTTTTGACGTCCATTTGCCATATCTCATAATCATAGTATGCGGCAATTGCTAACATGATTACGACGGACTTTAGCTTCGCTACGGTGAGAAAGTCTCATCGTAGTCAACCCCTTGAACTTGTCGATAACCCTTAGCGACAAGCCGAGCTTATAGATGGTCACATTACCATCCGCGTCATCTTCTTCTTAAAGATCCATTTATTTTCTATGGCTCGCCGTTCAGCGGCAAGTCGGTCAAAGTCCATACTTCGTTTTCATACATGGATCCTATCTCGGTTTCATGGCTTCCACCATTTGTCGAATCCGGGCCGCCATTGCTTCCTCATAGTTCAAGGTTCACCGTTGTCTAACAACATGATTTCCAAGACAGGGTTGCCGTACCACTCAGTGCGGAACGTGTCCTTGTTGACCTTCAATTTCAGTAGGAGCTTGATCGAAGCATCTTGATCATCATCATTAATTTCCTCTCTAGTCGGTGCGGGCACCTCGAAGCGTTTTCTTGAGTTTCGCCATTTTCCGGTTCAAGAGGTAACACTTCATCAAGTTCTACTTTCCTCCCACTTACTTCTTTCGAGAGAAACTCTTTCTCCGAAAGGATCCATTCTTAACAACAAAGATCTTGCCTTCGGATCTGAGGTAGAAGGTATACCCAACAGTTTCTTTAGGGTATCCTATGAAGGCGCATTTTCCGATTTGGGTTCGAGCTTTTCAGGTTGAAGTTTCTTGACATAAGCATCGCATCCCCAAACTTTTAGAAAGCGACGACTTAGGTTTCTTCCCAAACCATAATTCATACGGTGTCGTCTCAGCAGTTTCGACGGAGCCCTATTTAAAGTGAATCGGCGGTCTCTAAAGCATAGCCCCAAAAGATAGCGGTAAGTCGGTAAGAGACATCATAGATCGCACCATATCCAATAGAGTGTGATTACGACGTTCGGACACACCATTACGCTGAGGTGTTCCAGGCGGCGTGAGTTGTGAAACTATTCCACATTTTCTTAAGTGTGTGCCAAATTCGTGACTCAAGTATTCTCCTCCACGATCGATCGTAGAAACTTGATCTTTCTATCACGTTGATTTTCAACCTCACTCTGAAATTCCTTGAACTTTTCAAAGGTCTCAGACTTGTGTTTCATTAAGTAGATATACCCATATCTACTCAAGTCATCGATGAGGTGAGAACATAACGATAGCCTCCATGAGCCTCAACACTCATTGGACCGCACACATCGGTATGTATGATTTCCAATAAGTTGGTTGCTCGCTCCATTGTTCTGAGAACGGAGTCTTGGTCATTTTACCCATGAGGCATGGTTACATGCGTGTCAAATGATTCATAATCAAGAGACTCTAAAAGTCCATCTGTATGGAGCTTCTTCATGCGTTTGACACCTATGTGACCAAAGCGGCGATGCCACAAATATGTGGGACTATTGTTATCAACTTTAACTCTTTTGGTACTCACACTATGAATATGTGTATCATCACGTCATGAGATTCATTAAGAATAAACCATTAACCATCGAGCATGACCATAAAACATATCTCTCATATAAATGGAACAACCATTATTCTCTGATTTAAATGAGTAGCCATCTCGAATTAAGCGAGATCCGGATACAATGTTCATGCTCAAACTTGGCACTAAATAACAATTATTGAGGTTTAAAACTAATCCCGTAGGTAAATGTAGAGGCAGCGTGCGACGGCGATCACATCGACCTTGGAACCATTCCCGACGCGATCGTCACCTCGTCCTTCGCCAGATCTCCGTTTATTCCGCAGCTCCTGCTTTGAGTTACAAATGTGAGCAACTGCACGGTATCAAATACCCAAGAGCTACTACGAGTCTTGGTAAGGTACACATCAATTACATGTATATCACATATACCTTTGGTTTTGCGGCCTTCTTGTCCGCTAAGTATTTGGGGCAGTTCCGCTTCGGTGACCACTTCCTTGCAATAAAAACACTCGGTCTCGTGCTTGGGTCCATTCTTTGGCTTCTTCCGGCAACTTGCTTGCGGGCGCGCAACTTCCTTGCCGTCCTTCTTGAAGTTCTTTTACCCTTACCCTTCTTGAACTTAGTGGTTTTATTCACCATCAACACTTGATGTTCTTTCTTGATTTCTACCTCTGCTGATTTCAGCATAGCATATACCTCGTGAATGGTCTTTACCATCCCCGCATATTGTAGTTCATCACAAAGCTCTTGTAGCTAGGTGGAAGCGGCGGAGGATTCATCAATGACCGCTTCATCCGGAGATTAACTTCCAGTTGAGTCAGCGGTTGTGCAACCCGGACATTTTGAGTATGTGCTCACCGTGAGCCATTTTCCTCCATCTTACAGCTAAAGAATTTGTAGGAGACTTCATATCTCTCGACCGGGCATGAGCTTGGAAAACCATTTTCAGCTCTTGAACATCTCATATGCTCCATGTCTCTCAAAACGCTTTTGGAGTCCGGCTCTAAGCTGTAAAGCATGCCGCCTTGAGCGAGGGAGTAATCATCGCAGCGTGATCGCCAAGCGTTCATAACGTCTTGTTCTGCAGGGAGAATAGGTCGTCACCCAGCGGTGCTCTTAGGACATAATCTTTCTTGGCAGCTATGAGGATAATCCTCGTGTTCGGACCCATCCGTCTAGTTGCTACCATCGTCTTTCAGCTTGGTTTTCTCTAGGAGCGCGTTGAAGTTGAGGACTACGTTGGCCATTTGATCTACAAGACACATTGTAAATATTTAGACTAAGTTCATGATAATAAAGTTCATTTAATCAAATTTAATGAACTCCCACTTAGATAGACATCCCTCTACTAGTCATCTAAGTATTACATGATCCGAGTCAGCTAGGCCGTGTCCGATCATCACGTGAGACGGACTAGTCAACATCGGTGAACATCTTCATGTTGATCGTATCTTCTATCGACTCATGCTCGACCTTTCGGTCTTACGTGTTCCGAGGCCATGTCTGTACATGCTAGGCTCGTCAAGTCAACCTAAGTGTTTTGCGTGTGTAAATCTGTCTTACACCCGTTGTATGCGAACGTAAGGACCTATCACACCCGATCATCACGTGGTGCTTCGGAACGACGAACCTTAGCAGCGGTGCACGTTAGGGTGAACACTTTCTTGAAATTATTATGAGGATCATCTTATTTACTACCGTCGTTCTAAGTAAACAAGATGCAAAACATGATAAACATCACATGCAATCAAATAATAAGCGTGACATGATATGGCCAATATCACATAGCTCCTTTGATCTCCATCTTGGGGCTCCATGATCATCTTGTCACCGGCTTGACACCATGATCCTCATCATCATGATCTTCATCATCGTGTCTCCATGAAGTTGCTCGCCAACTATTACTTCTACTACTATGGCTAACGCGTTTAGCAATAAAGTAAAGTAATTTACATGGCGATTCTCAATGACACGCAGGTCATACAAAAATAAAGACAACTCCTATGGCTCCTGCCGTTGTCATACTCATCGACATGCAAGTCGTGATTCCTATTACAATAGCATGAACATCTCATACATCACATATAGATCATTCATCATACATCACAACTTTGGCCATATCATATCACAAAGCACTTGCTGCAAAAACAAGTTAGGCGTCCTCTAATTGTTGTTGCAAGTTTTACGTGGCTGAATTAGGGTTCTAGCAAGAACGTTTTCTTACCTACGTTCAAACCACAACGTGATTTGTCAATCTCTATTTACCCTTCATAAGGACCCTGTTCATCGAATCCGATCCAACTAAAGTAGGAGAGCGGACACCCGCCAGCCACCTTATGCAACTAGTGCATGTTAGTCGGTGGAACCGGTCTCACGTAAGCGTGCGTGTAAGGTTGGTCCGGCCGCTTCATCCCACAATACCGCTGAATCAAGATTGACTAGTAACGGCAAGAAGAATTGACAACATCTACGCCCACAACAAATTGTGTTCTACTCGCGCAAGAAGAACTACGCATAGACCTAGCTCATGATGCCACTTGTTGGGGAGCGTTGCAGAAAATTAAAATTTTTCCTACGGTTTCACCAAGATCCATCTATGAGTTCATCTAGCAACAGTATTCAGATTAGATAGCATCTACATACCACTTTGTAGATCGCATAGCGGAGGCGTCGGAGTGAGCGTGGATGAGGTAGTCGTGCTTTGCCGCGATCCAATTCACCGATGATCTAGTGCCGAGCGGACGGCACCTCCGCGTTCAACACACGTGCGGTCAGCGTAACGTCTCCTTCTTCTTGATCCAGCAAGGTGAAGGAGAGGTTGAGAAGATGGCTCCAGCAGCAGCACGACGACGTGGTGATGGTGGAGCTTGCAAGATCTCGGCGGGGCTTCGCCGTGCACTATGGAGGAGGAGGATGTGTTGGAGAGGGAGAGGGAGGCGCCCGAGCAAAGGTGCTGCTGCCCCTTCCCTCCCCCCTTTATATAGGTGCCAAGGAGGGGGAGGGCGCAGCCTGCCCCTCCTCCAAGGGAGGGTGCGGCCAAGAGGGGGAGGTGTCCACCCTCCCAAGGCACCTCGGAGGTGCCTTCCCCTCATGGACTCTTCCTCCTTAAACCCTAGGCGCATGGGCCCCTTGGGGCTGGTTCCCTTGGCCCATGTGGGCCTAGGCGCACCACCTAGGGCCCATGTGGCCCCCAGGGCTGGTGGCCCCACTTGGTGGACCCAGGGACCCCTCGGTGGTCCCAGACAATCTGATATCACGAAACTTGTCCCGATGGCGAAACAGCACTTCCTATATATAATTCTTTACCTCCGGACCATTCCGGAACTCCTCGTGACGTCCAGGATCTCATCCGGACTCGAACAACATTCGGTTACTGCACATACATATTCCTATAACCCTAGCGTTCTCAACCTTAAGTGTGTAGACCCTACGGGTTCGGGAGACATGCGAACATGACCGAGGCGGCTCTCGGGCAATAACCAACAGCGGATCTGGATACCCATGTTGGCTCCCACATGCTCCACGATGATCTCATCGGATGAACCACGATGTCAAGGATTCAATTAATCCGTATCGATTCCCTTTGTCAATCGGTATTTTACTTGCCCGAGATTCGATCGTCGGTATACCAATACCTCGTTCAATCTCGTTACCGGCAAGTCACTTTTCTCGTTACCGTAATGCATGATCCCATGATCAAACACTTTGATCACATTGAGCTCATTGTGATGATGCATTACCGAGAGGGCCCGGTGATACCTCTCCGTCAGCGGAGTGACAAATCGATCTCGATCCATGTCAACCCAGCAGACACTTTCGGAGATACCGTAGCATACCTTTATAGTCACCCGATTCACGTTGTGACGTTTGGCATACCAAAGCACTCCTACGGTATCCGGAGTTACGATCTCATGGTCTAAGGAAAGGATACTTGACATTGGATAACTCTAGCAAGCGAACTATGCGATCTTATGCTATGTTTAGGATTGGGTCTTGTCCATCACATCATTCTCCTAATGATGTGATCCGTTATCGATGACATCCAATGTCCATAGTCGAAAACCATGACTATCTGTCGATCAACGAGCTAGTCAACTAGAGGCTCACTAGGGACATGTTGTTGTCTGTTATTCACACATGTATTACGATTTCCGGTTAACACAATTATAGCACGAATAAAGACAATTATCATGAATAAGGAAATATAATAATAATGCTTTTATCATTGCCTCTAGGGCATATTTCCAACACGGAGCACCGTCGCCGTCGATCACCGAACGCCACCGCCGCCTCGAGCTCGCTGCCGACCGACTCACCACCCGACCTCCCACGACCCCACCAGAAGCCTCCCGAGCTCCCACACCCGCCGGCTACTTCCCGACCTCCCGGCGCCCGAGCCCTCGCCGCCTCTCGCCGCCGCCGTCGGACGCTTGATAAGTCACGAGACTCCCCGTCCGATTCATAACGAGCGGCCCAGATTAGAACCCCGAAGAATATCTTTTAAAGAAAACCGCCCGGTTCGTCCGGTTTATTATTTAGTTAGGTTTTATTTTAGCCGGTCCGTTTAGTTTAACCCTAGGCCCGTTTAGGCTATTTGACGCACAGTGCGTAGTTTAGGCCCATTAGGCCTTTTTCTTTTATTTTTGTTTTTCTGTTTTAACAGAATAGTTTCTGTTTTGAAAAATTCATATCTTTTATTCTGTTTAATATTTTTAGTTGATTCTTTTTTGTTGGGTTGCAAATTTTATGTAGTTTCTGTAGAATATATATTTAGCTATATTAAAATTAATTAAAATTGCTTTAATTTAGTTTTAGTCAGAATAGTAAATCTGCTATAACTTGAGTTAGAAAAATTATTTTGGATGATTCTTTTTGTCCCAACTTTATTTTGACATTGCCAAACCATAGAAATTAACTTGGGCATTTTAGGATTAATAAATAATTAGTTTTAAGCAGAATCTTTTAAATCCCAATTAATTAACTAGCTCTGTTTTCCTATTATTTTAATTAGTAAATAAATTTATTTTTAACATGTGATTGATTATTCTAGGATAGTTTTGTCACTCTATTAGATGAACTTTTATTTATAATTAATAAAAGTTTTATTTTATTTTCTTAATAGAAATTGGATTAGGCCTAATAGGAGTTTCATAATAGGTTTTAAATTAATTCTTTTTGCTCCTAGTTGCTTAGTGATATCTTTTCTGTTAAGTTAACCTAAAACCTTGATTAGGTTATGTTGAGGAAATTTTGTTATATAAAAACTATTCTAGTTATTGTTTGAAGTAGGAAACTTGGGTTGATTTTCTTTGAGTTTTCCATTTGGGTCTTGATTTGGTTGTTTTGATGTGTTATGTTGCTATTGCTATGCTATTGTGTTATGTGGTCCTATGCTATGTGCTTATTGTGATTACTTGTGTGTCTCGGTAGAATTTTCCGGAGTGCGAAGCTTGCTACTACGAATCCCTAGTTTTGAAGATCGTCAACAAGGCAAGTTCACTTTGACCATGTTTTCATGCCTATGTTTTATTGCATTTAGTGGCACCTTTGCAACCATCCCTCCAGTAGTGATATTGAATCCTTGTAGTTGAGTAGTATGCATGAGGTAGGAACCCCCCCCCCCCTGTTACCAAGCCCGGGACGATATTTTATTTAATGCTACGCTATAGTAGACGGGGTTTGGTATGAGTACTCGGGAGTGGTGTGAGAATGGAGGATTCTACGTCAATGACGACAACTCCATGATGGAATCTGCAAGGACTGCATCTTCAAGACCTCAAGACTTCAAGACTCAAGACAAGAATTCAATACACACTCTTGGGTGAAGGGCGGTTGTGGGCACCTGGAGAAACCAGTGGTTGGCGGGATGCATGGAGAAGCGCCATGACATCTTGCGTAAAGCTTCACCCAGACTCAAAGAGACGGAAGAATACTTCACGCCGGAAGCTTACATGCAACCGCAAGTCATTATGGGCTCGGCTTGGTTGACCTTAGTTGTGACTCTGGCTGGGGCGGTACTAGCAGATGTAGAACTACGGTAGGGTGGGTTGAGTACCGGACGGTGGTCGGAGGAACTCTTTGGAAGACCATGTTTGGTCATCTTGTTTTCAAACACTCGAAGTGCGAGAGCGTAAAGAGAGGATCGAATCTTGCGGGTAAAGTGTACAAACCTCTGCGGAGGTTAAAACCTAATCGATTAGCCGTGTCCCGATTCACGGACAATTTGAGCATCTAGACTGGATCTATCTCGGAACTCTCAACACGGATTGATAACTTAATTGTGGGCAACTTATGATGAATTTGGGCTATGAGACATCGGTTGGCGGAACCATGTCATGATAGAAAACTCCATAGTACAGACTTCATTTATTCCTTTGATGTAGGGAAAATAAAACCAGCTTTCACGCAAAACAAAACTCAGATCTGAGCCATAAAGCCATATTGCATATAGTATAGTTTTATCATCTGTTTTTCTCTTATTGTGATCTTGCCAGTACATTCTATGTACTGACCTACACGGCTGCAACGTATCATGTTGCAGATATTTCCTCGACGAGTAAGAGTTACGATACAGGGTTACGGTCTACGCTCAACTTGCCGATGGCGTTGATGGGACTCCACACCCGTTTACGCTCAACTCACGAGTATTATGAGGTATATATCAATTTATGTTATTTATACATGTGATTGCACTTTGATATATACATTGATGTACTGTGTGTGCCGACATCTTGATCGAGGATGGCACGAGATACGAGGCTTGACCGTCGAGGTCGGTCGCTCTGAAATGGTATCGAGCACATGTTGGTATGGGGGACGTGACCTAGAAACCGGAAAAGCCCCTAGGACAGGATATCTCAAAAACTTTATTTACAAAAGACTCTTACTTCTCATCTTTTCGATTTTATCAAATAGACCCTCTCACCTCAAATAGTTAGAATATACCCTTATCCTTTGATCACCCGGAGGATCAATCAAGACACTCCAAGAAGGATTTGATATCGGAGAACTGATGACCCCTTGAGTAAAGAGGATTTCACCATGTATTAGAAGCTAGAACAGTTGAAGACTCAAGACTTGAAAGGATCTGAAGAATTATTAGACCTTTAGAAGACCAAACCCTGTTATACACTTACGTTAGATCGATGATTTGTGAGCTGTCATTTGTTTGATGTTTTCGACAGCCACAAAGTAAAACTCGTTTCTTGAAAAACTGTTGTATTGTGTGTATCCTCCCCACCTCTCTCATATCTCATCCCAAAACTTTTGAACCCCATAGATGATGAATGAAGTTGGTGATATTCTCGGACGAAGACTCAGCCGGGCGAGCTATGGATCGCGAACATGGAAAAACACTTTGGGAGCAATTTGGTTTCAAGGAAGTATGAGGTCCAATCGCTCTTGATTACTTTCAGAAAGTCTGCAACCTGGTGGAACATGCATCAAGCCATACAGGATTTAATGGAGCAAGAACTTGGGAGGAATTCAAGAAGACCTGTTGAAATCCGTCTTATCCGGAAACACAATGATGCACCAAGAAGTAAACCTTGTGCTGCAAGATTTGCGGAGAAATAGGACACACCAGGAGGAACACAAAGGTGGATGCCCTCATTGTGAGGAGAAACACCCAGGTGAGGAATGCCCAACTAGTCGGTGACTTGCTTCCTGTGAAGGAACCACCCATTACCCGGGCGGTGTCACATTTACTCCACGGTGCCACAAACTATTCGAGGCGAAAGAAAGAATGAAAGAAGCTCTCCGAGAAGTTATGAAAGAACCGTTGATGAATGAAAGTGTTGAAGACCTTGATGGAGAAGGCCTCAACAGATTTTACTCAATGCCTGCTATTCATGTGGAGAAGAAGGACATTTTCACATGTTGCCCCAAGGAAAGAAAGGAGTATCCAGGATATTTCCGACAATGAAGTGAAGTTTGACCCCGGAGATAGAAACTCGAGCATTACAGCGAAATCCAGGAAGAGAAGGCAATCCGAGAACAACGCAACTTTTGCTGAGAAGGACCTAAGTCACATCACTTGTTACAGATGCAAGGATTCAGGTCATTACGCTAGTAAATGTCCAGGAAAGAAGCCAAGAATCCAAGGAGCCCGCATAATCACAAAGAAGCCCCGAGACATGTCGGAAGTCATTTGTTTTCGCTGCAAGGGGACATGACATTATGCTATTAAATGTCCCGACAAGATGAAAGCTGGAGTTGAGTAGTTGGAATTTTGATATGGATAATAAGAGTAGTAGAAAGCAATTTCATTTTCATGAGCTCAATGAGTTGAATTATGTAATAGATTACCCTGAGATTGTAATAGTTCATGACTCAATAAAGTTGTAATGTCTCATGCTGAAAAGCTTTAAGGAGTTGTCATATTTTATCTTGGAAATTAATATTCTTGATGAACATGGAAGAAGGTGAGTTGTGATGCATAAACAGGAAATTGGAAATTGAGTTTGAAGTCTGTTTGGATGATATGAATGTATGCCCCAGGAGATAAGCACCTTATTCTGAGCATCATTTCTGTTTCACAACTGCAGATGACGACCCTTTACGAGTCTTTCCTTAAAGGTCCGGAAACCATCATGACCCTGACAAGTGATCATGATTACCCGAAGATCCTGAAGGACATGATGAAGCATATTCACCTTGAAGGAGATGCAGTCTACAAAGGCTACCCTTCATGCATAAGGGAGTGGAACTTTGGTATGTGGAGTACACCTCCACCATTTGAAAGGAGTTTGCCCAAAATGATGGGGCAGTACTTTTTCATTTCACGTGTGCCACAAGCAACCTTCTTCGATCTGTTAGTGAAGCAGCCATGGAAGCCATCGTCGGATCGAGAAATACTTGAAGCAAGACTCCGTTATACTCGGGAATACCTAAGCGAAGTGCATACTGAGATGATGGAGGTGAAGCTCAAGGCCACCACAATGAAACAGAAGATTGAAGAATTCAAGGCACATGTCGCACAATTCCAGTGGGACTGAAGAATCCTCAAGGAGGAAAAATGAATAAAGTTGGAAGAAATGTCTGACCATACCTAACCATGTGGGTGGCAGCATTTGTAATAAACTTTTTGGAATTTGGATTCACGAAAAATGATTAAGGATGTAATGAAAGATTGATATGAGAATAATGAGATGTTATGGATAAACTTGTGCATTTATTTTGGTCATAGTACTCTGTAAAACCACGGGATCAATGAAGAAAGAAATGTGTTATCCATGACAGTCCATAGAAGGAAGCTGGACAAAATAAGTTGGAATTTTGCTTTTGATATGATGGTATGAAGAAACAGAGTACTACTGGATTTAAAGGAGGTGTAACAAGAGAGTTACTCCAAGGATGAGTTAAAACTGCACTAGTGTTGAAGTGGGCCATAACCCACGGCCCGAGGATTTTGAAAGAAAACTGATATAACCTTGATAAAGGAATAAATTGGAGGAATCAGCGGTCCAATCAGCATACGTTTCGTAGGAGATTACGCAAAAACCTAAGAGTGGTGAAGTAACGATAGATGTTTTGTTTAGCTTGCAGAAAACCATGGATTTACTCGAACCCAATTCGAGGACAAGAGAAATTCTGCAATACTTGTGAGTATGCCCAAGTGTTAGAATACGTGATTCACTATTTACGTATGTGGTAATGATTCAAATGCGGGATGGATTGGCCCCATACGAAGACTTCTATCATGAACTATCATATGTTGATGGAAAATCGAGAGACTTGAAAACCTTTGAAGAGTGTCGGCGCTATAAGCCCTAAAACCATAGAATGGTAGGACGATGGAACCCCTTTACGAGCAAGCGAGGCCAATCGTGGGTTATACGGTGAGGTTCAACCTAGACCGTTTTCTGCAGGAGAAACCATAAATTGTAGACCACCATGAGTATTTGAAAGTTGTCTAGAATGGACACGAGCCTATCACTAAGAAGATCCGATCCGGACAAATTTCAACTTTGACGAACCGACCCAAGATTACGAGGAAAACTCTATGCTTCCGACGGAGGAGCTATTGTAAGATATGTGAAGAGACATACATTGTCAACACTCCAGAGGAAGTATCTGAGTTTATTGGGCTGTAACCTTGCTTTTAAGTGTGGTAGCACCCACGACCTTCGACGACTGAACTCTTGCTAGAAGACCCCAACCCTAACCTTTTCTTGCTAGCCTCTTGAATCTAGGGGCGAGATTCATTTTAAATAATGGTAGGTTTGTAACATCCCAAAATTCTAAATTTTGGAATGTTATATTGAATAAATAACTATGCTTGTTGTCCGATTGTTGGTTTGATTGAATGAGTGAAACTGAGTGAAATTTGAAACTTTTGAAAGTTGAATGAGAGGAATGAAATGACTTTCCCAAAACTTTCTCCTTTGCCTTTTGGATCTCAATGAATTCAAATTCATTCCCACACCAAAACCTAGAGTGAAGATGACATGACTTCTTCCATTTGAAATGAAAAGGGTTTTGAAAAGATTTGAATTTCATTTGAGAATATTTCAAATTCAAAGCTTTATGCAACTCAATGATTTTCATGAGGAAGATAAAATGACTTCTTCAATTATATGAAATATGAGTTGGAAGTAATAAAGTATCAAGTTGAAAGTCATTTGAAAGTGCTTTGAAACCCTCTTTCAAATTTTGAGTTTTGAATTTGAATTCAAACTTTGGCAAGTGGGAATCATTTCAAAAACTATGCCTGATAAATACTTGATCAAAAGTATGAGAGGAGCAAACATGACACTCCAAAAATATCAGAGGAAACAATGCCAAAAGTTTTGGATTCAAATCTGAATTTTATTTGAATTTGAAAAAATGGATTTTTATAAAGTTTGGATTTTGCCTTTGGAAAATGTTCAAATGAAAGGAATATTCCCTGATCATTTTGGTATATATATACCCTATATAAAATATTTATATTTTAAAAGTTATACTCTGTTTTGTTTTATTTTAAAAATAAATTTCAAAAAGAAAAAAACCCACCCAGGCCCACTAGGCCCCCTGCCCAGCCAGCCCAAGACCCCACCAGCCCAGCCCAGCCAGCAGCCCCCTGCCTGGCCCGGCCGGCCCACTGGCCAGCCAGTGCCGACCGAACTGCCTCACCTCCCCTCGCCCGAAAGCGCTTGGCGCGGTCGCCCTTCGCCTCGCCCTCTCTCTCTCTCTCACCGGCAGCGGCCCCGCCCTTCTTCCTCCCCGCCCCACGCCACGTCGCCGCCTTGGATCGCGGATCCCGAAGGATCCGGATGCCGATCCTCCCGATCGCCTCCCTTACCCGTGAGCCCCAGCTATTTAAGCCGACGCCCCACCCATTTCCCCCTAGCCCTCGCGGACCCCTCTCCCCTCGCCGAGCTCATGGGAGCCCGAGAGCCGCCGCCGCTCCATTAGCCGTTCCGACCACCCGAGCTACTTTGAGACCACCTCCGGACTCCCTCGCTCGACCACACCTCCCGTGCCCTCGCCCGAGCTCCAGAACCACCGAGACACCGTCGCCGTCGATCACCGAACGCCACCGCCGCCTCGAGCTCGCTGCCGACCGACTCAACCACCCGACCTCCCAGACCCCACGAAGCCTCCCGAGATCCCCGCACCCGCCGGCTACTTCCCGACCTCCCGACGCCTTGGAGCCCTCGCCGCCTCTCGCCGCCCCCGCCGCCGCCGTCGGACACGGTGAAGTCGCGGAGACTCCCCCGTCAGATTCATAACGAGCGGCCAGATTAGAACCCCAGAAGAATATCTTTTAAAAGAAAACCGGCCGGTTAGTCGGTTTATTATTTAGTTAGGTTTTATTTTAGCCGGTCCGTTTAGTTTAACCCTAGGCCCGTTTAGGCTATTTGACGACAGTCGTAGTTTAGGCCCATTAGGCCTTTTTCTTTTATTTTGTTTTTCTGTTTTAACAGAATAGTTTCTGTTTTGAAAAATTCATATCTTTTATTCTGTTTAATATTTTTAGTTGATTATTTTTTGTTGGGTTGCAAATTTTATGTAGTTTCTGTAGAATATATATTTAGCTATGTTAAAATTAATTAAAATTGCTTTAATTTAGTTTTAGTCAGAATAGTAAATCTGCTATAACTTGAGTTAGAAAAATTATTTTGGATGATTCTTTTTGTCCCAACTTTATTTTGACATTGCCAAACCATAGAAATTAACTTGGGCATTTTAGGATTAACAAATAATTAGTTTTAAGCAGAATCTTATAAATCCCAATTAATTAACTAGCTACTGTTTTCCTATTATTTTAATTAGTAAATAAATTTATTTTTAACATGTGATTGATTATTCTAGGATAGTTTTGTCACTCTATTAGATGAACTTTTATTTATAATTAATAAAAGTTTTATTTTATTTTCTTAATAGAAATTGGATTAGGCCTAATAGGAGTTTCATAATAGGTTTTAAATTAATTCTTTTTGCTCCTAGTTGCTTAGTGATATCTTTTCTGTTAAGTTAACCTAAAACCTTGATTAGGTTATGTTGAGGAAATTTTGTTATATAAAAACTATTCTAGTTATTGTTTGAAGTAGGAAACTTGGGTTGATTTTCTTTGAGTTTTCCATTTGGGTCTTGATTTGGTTGTTTTGATGTGTTATGTTGCTATTGCTATGCTATTGTGTTATGTGGTCCTATGCTATGTGCTTATTGTGATTACTTGTGTGTCTCGGTAGAATTTTCCGGAGTGCGAAGCTTGCTACTACGAATCCCTAGTTTTGAAGATCGTCAACAAGGCAAGTTCACTTTGACCATGTTTTCATGCCTATGTTTTATTGCATTTAGTGGCACCTTTGCAACCATCCCTCCATAGTGATATTGAATCCTTGTAGTTGAGTAGTATGCATGAGGTAGGAACCCCCCACATTACCAAGCCGGGACGATATTTTATTTAATGCTACGCTATAGTAGGCGGGGTTTGGTATGAGTACTCGGGAGTGGTGTGAGAATGGAGGATTCTCGTCAATGGCGACAACTCCATGATGGAATCTGCAAGGACTGCATCTTCAAGACCTCAAGACTTCAAGACTCAAGACAAGAATTCAATACACACTCTTTGGGTGAAGGGCGGTTGGCGGGCACCTGGAGAAACCAGTGGTTGGCGGGATGCATGGAGAAGCGCCATGACATCTTGCGGAAAGCTTCACCCAGACTCAAAGAGACGGAAGAATACTTCACGCCCGAAGCTTACAGTGCAACCGCAAGTCATTATGGGCTCTGGCTTGGTTGACCTTAGTTGTGACTCTGGCTGGGGCGGTACTAGCGAGATGTAGAACTACGGTAGGGTGGGTTGAGTACGGACGGTGGTCGGAGGAACTCTTTGGAAGACCATGTTTGGTCATCTTGTTCTCAAACACTCTGAAGTGCGAGAGCGTAAAGAGAGGATCGAATCTTGCGGGTAAAGTGTACAAACCTCTGCGGAGGTTAAAACCTAATCGATTAGCCGTGTCCCGATTCACGGACAATTTGAGCATCTGGACTGGATCTATCTCGGAACTCTCAACACGGATTGATAACTTAATTGTGGGCAACTTATGATGAATTTGGGCTATGAGACATCGGTTGGCGGAACCATGTCATGATAGAAAACTCCATAGTACAGACTTCATTTATTCCTTTGATGTAGGGAAAATAAAACCAGCTTTCACGCAAACAAAACTCGAATCTGAGCCATAAAGCCATATTGCATATAGTATAGTTTTATCATCTGTTTTTCTCTTATTGTGATCTTGCCAAGACATTCTATGTCTTGACCTACCACGGCTGCAACGTGTCATGTTGCGAGATATTTCCTCGACAGTAAGAGTTACGATCTGAGGTTACGGTCTACACTCAACTTGCCGATGGCGTTGATGGGACTCCACACCCGTTTGATTGTTTCCACTGAGTATTATGAGGTATATATCAATTTATGTTATTTATACATGTGATTGCACTTTGATATATACATTGATGTCTTGTGTGTGCCGACATCTTGATCGAGGATGGCACGGATACCTGAGGCTTGACCGTCTGAGGTCGGGTCGCTACAGAAATGGTATCAAAGCACATGTTGACTGTAGGACGTGACCCTAGAAACCGGAAAAGCCCCTAGGACAGGATATCTCAAAAAACTTTATTTACAAAAGACTCTTACTTCTCATCTTTTCTGATTTTATCAAATAGACCCTCTCACCTCAAATAGTTAGAATATACCCTTATCTTTGATCACCCGGAGGATCAACTGAAGACACTCCAAGAAGGATTTGATATCGGAGAACTGATGACCCCTTCAGAGTAAAGAGGATTTCACCATGTATTAGAAGCTAGAACAGTTGAAGACTCCGAAGACTTGAAAGGATCTGAAGAATTATTAGACCTTTAGAAGACCAAACCCCTGTTATACACTTACGTTAGATACGATGATTTGTGAGCTGTCATTTGTTTGATGTTTTCTGACAGCCACAAAGTAAAACTCGTTTCTTGAAAAATTGTTGTATTGTGTGTGTATCCCTCCCCACCTCTCTCATATCTCATCCCAAAACTTTTGAACCCCATAGATGATGAATGAAGTTGGACTGATATTCTCTGGACCAAGACTCGGCCGAGGCGAGCTATGGATGCGAACATGGAAAAACACTTTGGGAGCAATTTGGTTTCAAGGAAGTATGAGGTCCAATCGCTCTTGATTACTTCTGACGAAAGTGCTGCAACCTGGTGGAACATGCATCAAGCCATCTGAGGATTTAATGGAGCAAGAACTTGGGAGGAATTCAAGAAGACCCTGTTGAAATCACGTCTTATCCGGAAACACAATGATGCACCAAGAAGTAAACCTTGTGCCTGCAAGATTTGCGGAGAAATAGGACACACCCAGGAGGAACACAAAGGTGGATGCCCTCATTGTGAGGAGAAACACCCAGCTGAGGAATGCCCAACTAGTCAGGTGACTTGCTTCCTGTGTGAAGGAACCACCCATTACCCGGGGCAGTGTCACATTTACTCCACGGTGCCACAAACTATTTAGGGGCAGAAAGAAAGAATGAAAGAAGCTCTCTGAGAAGTTATGAAAGAACTAGTGATGAATGAAAGTGTTGAAGACCTTGATGGAGAAGGCCTCAACAGATTTTACTCCAATGCCTGCTATTCATGTGGAGAAGAAGGACATTTTTCACAGTATTGCCCCAAGGAAAGAAAGGAGTATCCAGGATATTTCCCGACAACAGAAGTGAAGTTTGACCCCCGGGAGATAGAAACTCTGAGCATTACAGCGAAATCCAGGAAGAGAAGGCAATCCGAGAACAACGCAACTTTTGCTGAGAAGGACCTAAGTCACATCACTTGTTACAGATGCAAGGATTTAGGTCATTACGCTAGTAAATGTCCGGGAAAGAAGCCAAGAATCCAAGGAGCCGCATAATCACAAAGATGCCCGAGACATGTCGGAAGTCATTTGTTTTCGCTGCAAGGGACAAGACATTATGCTATTAAATGTCCCGACAAGATGAAAGCTGGAGTTGAGTAGTTGGAATTTTGATATGGATAATAAGAGTAGTAGAAAGCAATTTCATTTTCATGAGCTCGATGAGTTGAATTATGTAATAGATTACCACGAGATTGTAATAGTTCATGACTCAATAAAGTTGTAATGTCTCATCTGAAAAGCTTTAAGGAGTTGTCATATTTTATCTTGGAAATTAATATTCTTGATGAACATGGAAGAAGGTGAGTTGTGATGCATAAGCAGGAAATTGGAAATTGAGTTTGAAGTCTGTTTGGATGATATGAATGTATGCCCCAGAGATAAGCACCTTATTACGAGCATCATTTCTGTTTCACAACTGCAGATGACGACCCTTCTGAGTCTTTCCTTAAAGGTCCGGAAACCATCATGACCACGACAAGTGATCATGATTACCGAAGATCTGAAGGACATGATGAAGCATATTCACCTTGAAGGAGATGCAGTCTACAAAGGCTACCCTTCATGCATAAGGGAGTGGAACTTTGGTATGTGGAGGTACACCTCCACCATTTGAAAGGAGTTTGCCCAAAATGATGGGGCAGTACTTTTTCATTTCATGTGTGCCACAAGCAACCTTCTTCGATCTGTTAGTGAAGCAGCCATGGAAGCCATCGTCGGATCGAGAAATACTTGAAGCAAGACTCCGTTATACTCAGGAATACCTAAGCGAAGTGCATCTTGAGATGATGGAGGTGAAGCTCAAGGCCACCACAATGAAACGAGAAGATTGAAGAATTCAAGGCACATGTCGCACAATTCGGTGGGATGAAGAATCCTCAAGGAGGAAAAATGAATAAAGTTGGAAGAAATGTCTGACCATACCTAACCATGTGGGTGGCAGCATTTGTAATAAACTTTTTGGAATTTGGATTCACGAAAAATGATTAAGGATGTAATGAAAGATTGATATGAGAATAATGAGGTGTTATGGATAAACTTGTGCATTTATTTTGGTCATAGTACTCTGTAAAACCACAGGATCAATGAAGAAAGAAATGTGTTATCCATGACAGTCCATAGAAGGAAGCTGGACAAAATAAGTTGGAATTTTGCTTTTGATATGATGGTATGAAGAAACAGAGTACTACTGGATTTAAAGGAGGTGTAACAAGAGAGTTACTCCAAGGATGAGTTAAAACTGCACTAGTGTTGAAGTGGGCCATAACCCACAGGCCCAGGATTTTGAAAGAAAACTGATATAACCTTGATAAAGGAATAAATTGGAGGAATCAGCAGTCCAATCAGCATACGTTTCGTAGGAGATTACGCAAAAACCTAAGAGTGGTGAAGTAACGATAGATGTTTTGTTTAGCTTGCAGAAAACCATGGATTTACTCGAACCCAATTCGAGGACAAGAGAAATTCTGCAATACTTGTGAGTATGCCCAAGTGTTAGAATCGTGATTCACTATTTACGTATGTGGTAATGATTCAAATGCACGGATGGATTGGCCCCATACGAAGACTTCTATCATGAACTATCATATGTTGATGGAAAATCGAGAGACTTGAAAACCTTTGAAGAGTGTCGACGCTATAAGCCCTAAAACCATAGAATGGTAGGACGATGGAACCCCTTCTACGAACAATCGAGGCCAATCGTAGGTTATCGGTGAGGTTCAACCTAGACCGTTTTCTGCAGGAGAAACCATAAATTGTAGACCACCATGAGTATTTGAAAGTTGTCTAGAATGGACACGAGCCTATCGACTAAGAAGATCCATCCGGACAAATTTCAACTTTGACGAACCGACCCAAGATTACGAGGAAAACTCTATGCTTCGACGGAGGAGCTATTGTAAGATATGTGAAGAGACATACATTGTCAACACTCCGGAGGAAGTATCTGAGTTTATTGGGCTGTAACCTTGCTTTTAAGTGTGGTAGCACCCCGACCTTCGACCGAACTCTTGCTAGAAGACCCCAACCCTAACCTTTTCTTGCTAGCCTCTTGAATCTAGGGGCGAGATTCATTTTAAGTGTGGTAGGTTTGTAACATCCCAAAATTCTAAATTTTGGAATGTTATATTGAATAAATAACTATGCTTGTTGTCGATTGTTGGTTTGATTGAATGAGTGGCCAGAGTGAAATTTGAAACTTTTGAAAGTTGAATGAGAGGAATGAAATGACTTTCCCAAAACTTTCTCCTTTGCCTTTTGGATCTCAATGAATTCAAATTCATTCCCACACCAAAACCTAGAGTGAAGATGACATGACTTCTTCCATTTGAAATGAAAAGGGTTTTGAAAAGATTTGAATTTCATTTGAGAATATTTCAAATTCAAAGCTTTATGCAACTCAATGATTTTCATGAGGGAAGATAAAATGACTTCTTCAATTATATGAAATATGAGTTGGAAGTAATAAAGTATCAAGTTGAAAGTCATTTGAAAGTGCTTTGAAACCCTCTTTCAAATTTTGAGTTTTGAATTTGAATTCAAACTTTGGCAAGTGGGAATCATTTCAAAACTATGCCCGATAAATACTTGATCAAAAGTATGAGAGGAGCAAACATGACACTCCAAAAATATCAGAGGAAACAATGCCAAAAGTTTTGGATTCAAATCTGAATTTTATTTGAATTTGAAAAAATGGATTTTATAAAGTTTGGATTTTGCCTTTGGAAAAATGTTCAAATGAAAGGAATATTCCCTGATCATTTTGGTATATATATACCCTATATAAAATATTTATATTTTAAAAGTTATACTCTGTTTTGTTTTATTTTAAAAAATAAATTTCAAAAAAAAAAAACCCACCCAGTAAAGCCAGCTAGGCCCCCACCCAGCCAGCCCAAGAGCCCCACCCACCTGGCCCAGCCAGCGCCACCCACCAGACTGGCCCGGACGGTGACCCACCTGCCAGACCAGCCCGACCGAACCGCCTCACCCCCCCTCGCCTGAAAGCGCTTGGCCGGTCGCCCTTCGCCTCGCCCTCTCTCTCTCTCACCGGCAGTGGCCCCCCCTTCTTCCTCCTCCCCGCCACGCCGTCGCCCTTGCAGATCGCGGATCCCGAAGGATCCGGGATGCCGATCCTCCCGATCGCCTCCCTTACCCGTGAGCCCCTGGCTATTTAAGCCGACGCCCCGCACCCCATTTCCCCCCTAGCCCTCGCCGGACCCCCTCTCCCCCTCGCACGAGCTCGCCGGAGCCCGAGAGCCGCCGCCCGCTCCATTAGCCCGTTCAGACCACCCGAGCTACTTTGAGACCACCTCGGACTCCTCGCTCGACCACACCTCCCGTGCCCTCGCCCGAGCTCCGAACCACGGAGCACCGTCGCCGTCGATCACCGACGCCACCGCCGCCTCGAGCTCGCTGCCGACCGACTCAAACCACCCGACCTCCCCGACCCCACGAAGCCTCCCAGAGCTCCCACCTTTGCGGCTACTTCCCGACCTCCCGGCCTTGAGCCCTCGCCGCCTCTCGCCGCCGCTTGCCGCCGCCGTCAGACCTTGATAGTCATGGAGACTCCCCCGTCGATTCATAACGAACGACCAGATTAGAACCCCGAAGAATATCTTTTAAAGAAAACCGCCGGTTCGTCCGGTTTATTATTTAGTTAGGTTTTATTTTAGCCGGTCCGTTTAGTTTAACCCTAGGCCCGTTTAGGCTATTTGACGCTTACAGTCGTAGTTTAGGCCCATTAGGCCTTTTCTTTTATTTTGTTTTTCTGTTTTAACAGAATAGTTTCTGTTTTGAAAAATTCATATCTTTTATTCTGTTTAATATTTTTAGTTGATTCTTTTTTTGTTGGGTTGCAAATTTTATGTAGTTTCTGTAAAATATATATTTAGCTATGTTAAAATTAATTAAAGTTGCTTTAATTTAGTTTTAGTCAGAATAGTAAATCTGCTATAACTTGAGTTAGAAAAATTATTTTGGATGATTATTTTTGTCCCAACTTTATTTTGACATTGCCAAACCATAGAAATTAACTTGGGCATTTTAGGATTAATAAATAATTAGTTTTAAGCAGAATCTTATAAATCCCAATTAATTAACTAGCTACTGTTTTCCTATTATTTTAATTAGTAAATAAATTTATTTTTAACATGTGATTGATTATTCTAGGATAGTTTTGTCACTCTATTAGATGAACTTTTATTTATAATTAATAAAAGTTTTATTTTATTTTTCTTAATAGAAATTGGATTAGGCCTAATAGGAGTTTCATAATAGGTTTTAAATTAATTCTTTTTGCTCCTAGTTGCTTAGTGATATCTTTTCTGTTAAGTTAACCTAAAACCTTGATTAGGTTATGTTGAGGAAATTTTGTTATATAAAAACTATTCTAGTTATTGTTTGAAGTAGGAAACTTGGGTTGATTTTCTTTGAGTTTTCCATTTGGGTCTTGATTTGGTTGTTTTGATGTGTTATGTTGCTATTGCTATGCTATTGTGTTATGTGGTCCTATGCTATGTGCTTATTGTGATTACTTGTGTGTCTCGGTAGAATTTTCCGGAGTGCGAAGCTTGCTACTACGAATCCCTAGTTTTCGAAGATCGTCAACAAGGCAAGTTCACTTTGACCATGTTTTCATGCCTATGTTTTATTGCATTTAGTGGCACCTTTGCAACCATCCCTCCAGTAGTGACATTGAATCCTTGTAGTTGAGTAGTATGCATGAGGTAGGAACCCCCCCCCCCCTGTTACCAAGCCCGGGACGATATTTTATTTAATGCTACGCTATAGTAGACGGGGTTTGGTATGAGTACTCGGGAGTGGTGTGAGAATGGAGGATTCTACGTCAATGACGACAACTCCATGATGGAATCTGCAAGGACTGCATCCTCAAGACCTCAAGACTTCAAGACTCAAGACAAGAATTCAATACACACTACTGGGTGAAGGACAGTTGACGGGCACCCTGGAGAAACTAGTGGTTGGCCGGGATGCATGGAGAAGCGCCATGACATCTTGCGAAAGCTTCACCCAGACTCAAAGAGGCGGAAGAATACTTCACGCCGGAAGCTTACATGCAACCGCAAGTCATTATGGGCTCGGCTTGGTTGACCTTAGTTGTGACTCTGGCTGGGGCGGTACTAGCGGATGTAGAACTACGGTAGGGTGGGTTGAGTATCGGACAGTGGTCAGAGGAACTCTTTGGAAGACCATGTTTCGGTCATCTTGTTCTCAAACAGTCTGAAGTGCGAGAACGTAAAGAGAGGGATCGAATCTTGTGGGTAAAGTGTACAAACCTCTGCAGAGGGTTAAAACCTAATCGATTAGCCGTGTCCCCGGTTACGGACAATTTGAGCATCTGGACCTGGATCTATCTCGGAACTCTCAACACCGGATTGATAACTTAATTGTGGGCAACTTATGATGAATTTGGGCTATGAGACATCTGAAGGAAATATGCCCTAGAGGCAATAATAAAGTTATTATTTATTTCCTTATATCATGATAAATGTTTATTATTCATGCTAGAATTGTATTAACCGGAAACATAATACATGTGTGAATATATAGACAAACAGTATGTCACTAGTATGCCTCTACTTGACTAGCTTGTTAATCAAAGATGGTTATGTTTCCTAACCATGAACAAGGAGTTGTTATTTGATTAACAAGGTCACATCATTAGTTGAATGATCTGATTGACATGACCCATTCCGTTAGCTTAACACTTGATCGTTTAGTATGTTAATGCTTTCTTCATGACCCATACATGTTCCTGTAACTATGAGATTATGCAACTCCGTTTACGGAGGAACACTTTAGGTACTACCAAGCGTCACAACGTAATCGGGTGATTATAAAGGAGTACTACAGGTGTCTCCAAAGGTACTTGTTGGGTTGGCGTATTTGAGATTAGGTTTTGTCACTCCGATCGTCGGAGAGGTATCTCTAGGCCTTCTCGGTAATACATCACCTAAGCCTTGCAAGCATTACAACTAATGAGTTAGTTGTGAGATGATGTATTACGGAGCGAGTAAAGAGACTTACGTAGCGAGATTGAACTAGGTATTGGATACCAACGATCGAATCTCGGGTAAGTAACATACCGATGACAAAGGAACAACGTATGTCGTTATGCGGTTTGACCGATAAAGATCTTCGTAGAATATGTAGGAACCAATATGGGCATCCAGGTTCCGCTATTGGTTATTGACCGAGAATGATTCTAGGTCATGTCTACATAGTTCTCGAACCCGTAGGGTCCATGCACGCTAACGTTCGATGACAGTTCATTATGAGTTTATAAGTATTGATGCACGAAGTTTGTTGAGTCCGGATGTGATCACGGACATGACGAGGAGTCTCAAATGGTCGAGACATAAAGATTGATATATTGGAAGCCTATGTTTGGACTTGAATGGTTCCGAGTGAAAGCAGGATATTCTCGGAACAGGGGTTACGGAACCCCGGGGGTATATGGGCCTTCATGGGCCTCAAGGGAGAAGGAGAAGGGCCGGCCAGGTGGGCTGCGCCCCCTCCCCTTCCAGTCCGAATAGGACAAGGAGAGGCGGCGCCTTCCCTCTTTCCCTCCCCAATCCTACTCCAACTAGGATAGGGGAGTCCTACTCGGTGGGAGTAGGACTCCTCCTTGTCGCCCCCCCTTGGGCCGCCACCTCCCCTTGCCTCCTTTATATCTGAGGGCAGGGGCACCCATGACACACAAGTTGATCTCGGATCTTTCCTTAGCCGTGTCGGTGCCCCTTCCACCATATTCCACTTCGGTCATATCGTCGCGAGCTTAGTGAAGCCTGCGCGGAGAAGTCATATCGTCGTGGAGCTTAGGCGAAGCCCTGCGTCGGTGGAGCATCAACATCATCACGCGCCGTCGTCTTGTGGAACTCATCCCGACACTTTGCTGGATCGGTCCGGGATCGTCATCGAGCTGAGCGTGTGCGAAACTTCGGAGGTGCCGTGCGTTCGGTGCTTGGATCGGTCGGATCGTGAAGACGTCGACTACATCAACAGCGTTGTTATAACGCTTCCGCTTTCGGTCTCACGAGGGTGCGTGGGCGGACACTCTCCCCTCTCGTTGCTATGCCATCACCATGGTCTTGCGTGATCGTAGGAAATTTTTGAAATTACTCGTTCCCCAACAATGGTATCAAAGCCAGGTTTTATGCGTTGATGTCATATGCACGAGTAGAACACAAGTGAGTTGTGGGCGATACAAGTCATACTGCCTACCAGCATGTCATACTTTGGTTCAGCGGTATTGTGAGATGAAGCGGCCCGGACCGACATTACAGCGTGACGCTTACGCGAGACTGGTTTCACCGCTCCGAGCACTCGTTGCTTAAAGGTGACCGGCGGTGTCTGTCTCTCTCACTTTAGTTGAATCGAGTGTGGCTACGCCCGGTCCTTGAGAAGGTTAAAACGGAGTCAATTTGACGAAATATCGTTGTGGTTTTGATGCGTAGGTAAGAACGGTTCTTGCTCAGCCCGTAGCAGCCACGTAAAACTTGCAACAACAAAGTAGAAGGCGTCTAACTTGTTTTTGCAGGGCATGTTGTGATGTGATATGGTCAAGACGTGATGCTATACTTTATTGTATGAGATGATCATGTTTTGTAACGAGTTATCGGCAATGGCGAGGAGCCATATGGTTGTCGCTTTATTGTATGAAATGCAAGCGCCATGTAATTGCTTTACTTTATCACTAAGGAGTAGCGATAGTCGTAGAAGCAATAGTTGGCGAGGAAAACGATGCTACGATGGAGATCAAGGTGTCGCGCCGGTGGCGATGGTGATCATGACGGTGCTTGGCGATGGAATCACAAGCACAAGATGATGATGACCATATCATATCACTTATATTGATTGCATGTGATGTTTATCCTTTATGCATCTTATCTTGCTTTGTTTGACGGTAGCATTATAAGATGATCTCTCACTAAAATTATCAAGAAGTGTTCTCCACGAGTATGCACCGTTGCCAAAGTTCAGTAGTACCCGGACACCACGTGATGATCGGGTGTGATAAGTTCTCGTCCATCTACAACGGGTGCAAAACAGTTACACACGCGAATACTCGGGTTAAACTTGACGAGCCTAGCATATAATAGATATGGCCTCGGAACACGGAGACCGAAAGGTCGAGCGTGAATCATATAGTAGATATGATCAACATAGTGATGTTCACCATTGAAACTACTCCGTCTCACGTGATGATCGGACATGGTTTAGTTGATTTGGATCACGTGATCACTTAGATGACTAGAGAGATGTCATCTAAGTGGGAGTTTTTAATATCGGTTGGGTGATTTATGGGACCCTTGACAGTTCGCTTTGAATAAGACTCGCCCAAAGAAGGCCCAACTTTGGTTTTACCATTTGCCACCTAGCCTTTTCCCCGGTTTTCGCGAGCCGAGGGTCATCTTTATTTAACCCCCCGCCAATGCTCCTCCGAAGTTGGTCCAACCTAGAGCCACTTGCGGTGCCACCTCGAGGCAACTGGGGCATCTTCTTGCCGTGACGATCGCCATCCGTGTGCCCGAGAACGAGATATGTAGCTCCTATCGGGATTTGTCGGCACATTCGGGCGGCTTTGCTGGTCTTGCTTTATTGCTGTCGAAATGTCTTGTAGTCCGGGATTCCGAGATTGATCGGGTCTTCCCGTAGAAGGAATATCCTTCGCTGACCGTGAGAGCTTATAATGGGTTGTTGGGACACCCCGCAGGGTATTATCTTTCAAAGCCGTGTCATGGGTTATGAGGCGATGGGAATTTGTTAATGTCCGTTGTAGAAACCCGGTTGACCTTAATTAAAATACACATCAATCAAGGTGTAACTGATGGTCTCTTCTCGGGAGTCCGGGAAGTGAACACGGTGTTGGAGTTATGTCCACGAAGTAGTTCAGATCACTTCTTGATCGCTACTAGCTTCACGCATGCTTTGCTTCTTCTCGCTTCTCATGTAATGTAGCCACCATATATGCTACGCTTGCAGCAGCTCCACCTCACAACTCTGTCCTTCCTATAAGCTTAAATAGTCTTGATCTCGGTGTGAGATTGTCGAGTCCCCTGACTCAGATTCTACCAAAACAGTTTGTGCCGACGATGCCAGTGCAGACGCAACCGAGCTCAAGGGAGTTCGATGAGGAACATGGTCGTTACTATGTGTCTTTCCCGATGATCGTGAGGGTGCTCAGCTTGACATCGGGATCCGTGTAGCATTTGGGGTATCTTCTTTATTTTGGTTCCGTGAGTCGGACCTTGAGTGTAATCTGAATGATGGATGTTTATTTATGTATGTGTGAAGTGGCGACGTAGCCAACTATGTATCTTTTCCTTATGTATTATGGTTGTGTGAAGATTACCTCACTTGCGACATTGCTTTCAATGCGTTATGCCTCTAAGTCGTGCTTCACACGGGAGATATAGCCGCATCGAGGGCGCTATGTTGGTAATCGAGCCTTCCCCACTTAGGAGCCCCTACTTGATTGTTTGTCATGCGTTGTTGAGTCTAGAACGGAAAATGTTTTGAGTCTTAGGATTATATATATCGGAGTAGGATTCTTTTACTCCCCAGCCCTTCCGCTCCTCGGGTGAGGTCTCCGACGAGAAGTTTGACTTCTCTCTCAAATTTCACTAAAAAATTTTAGGATCACGCTGGGTATCTTGGAATCGCTCGATGGTTTTATGACGAGAGCACTGTTCTTGGTGCCTCCCACATTTAGGGGTTGTGGCAGTGTCCCGGGAGTTGAGCTCCAGGTGTTGTCGCCACAATTTTATCGCCAGCCTGAATACCCAGTTTTGCCGACATCGAAATCTCTTTGTGCAGTTGTTGGTGAGATAACCCCGATAACCCAGATCAAGCAGCTCGAGTATTGCCATGACTCAGATAACGGATGTTTTTCAAGGTCGAGGTACACGATTTCAAGGTTTCTTGGTTATGTGTTGATGATGGATAGAGTGGATCTAGGTATTGTTAGTTTGGGTGATATATTTTGTGTCCTCTGATCCCCAACACCAGATTGCATAACCGAAAGTTTCAGGAGTTTATAGGTGGGAATTCTAGTAGCTTACAGGATATCTTTCCGATGATGTATGATTTGAGATTGGGGTCCAACGTCTAGTGGTCCGCCCATCCACGGTCGACGATAAAGTGGTCGCGAGGCGCCTTAAAGAACCTTGGCTATGCTGATTCGGGACGCCTTGTTTGTCATTCGTGACGTCATTGCAGACGTCGTGTGTCTGTAGGGCCCTACCACTAACACTTTGGGCGTAAATTTATCGTTTGTTCGCTATTCTAGAAGCCAATCTTTTGTTTTGTTTTCGCCAGATTTTTGTTGTTTCAAAGGCGATGGTGATTCCATACCTTTATCTAAGTGGCTTCTCACCTTAATGGACGTGGTGATGTTAACTTTGGAATTCATTCGCTCATCATTGTTCAATGTTTATTGTGAAGACTATACGTTGCAATTTCTATCCGCTCGATTCAACTTGACTATCTGCTATCAAAGTGCTAACGGATGTCACCCTTCAGATGGCTCCAACGCGCCGTAATCCGGAACGAAATGATGGGAATCACCGAACCTCCACCTCCACCTCCGCCCGGAGGTTCGGCAAGCTATCATGGCAGCCACCAATGCCAATGCTCAGATGATTTTGCAGCTTTGCAAGAGCGCATCAAGGGCAACGCAGCAAGGAAATCAAGGTCAAGGCAACAACCAGACCACTTTGCTACTCTCGCCAGTTCCTCGCTAATCAGCCAAGTTCGGGCTTTCGGTCGAGGCCACGGACACGACGATTGGCTTGTGGACATCCGAAGCATTTTGAATGTAGCAATGTCGACCGAGGACTTTGTCAAGTTTGCATCGCTTCAACTCAAGGACCAAGTCTCTGAGTGGTACCGGCAATACAAAGATTCCAGAGGAGGTCGGTTATTACCTGGGATGAGTTCCACGAGATTTCGAGCTCACCACATTCAAAAGTGTTGAGAGCAAGCGTGAGGAGTTCCGCAATCTCAAGCAAGGCAACATGTCTGTGTATCAATACAATATCCAGCCTGTAAACTCGCCGCTAAGCAAGACGCCCCTCGATGAAAGAGTATGATCTATCAATTTAGAGGTGGTCTGAGAGAAGATCTGCAATTAGCTCTTGTGCTTTTTGAGCCGTAAAAGTATGATGAATTCTACAACATAATCAAGCAAGAAGCTGCCCAGCTAAATGTGAGGCTTCTAAGAAGAGAATCGTGGATGCGTCAATTTCTTCTTCCTCTCAAGTGGCAATAAGCAGAAGTTCTACCTTCCTCCTCCTCCGCTCCGCCACTTTATCGCAGAAGAACTCAGTGACCGATCTTCCCACCCGCCCAACCCAGGCTATCGAACAAGTCTAATTTCAAGCTCCAAGGTCAAATGCTCCTTACCACCGTCCGCCTCGAGAGGTGACTTGCAACAAGTGTCGCCAGAAAGGTCACTATGCTAACAAGTGCTTCAACCAAAGGCTCCGCTTCCTCCTCCGTGGAAATCTTCCAGCAATGCAAAGGGTCACATAATCCAAAGCATGCCAAGGTCAATATGATGAATGCAGCTCAATGAGGAATCTATGATAATGGGTAATCTTCCGCTAATGATATTCTGCAAAAGTCTTATTTGATATCGGCATCGCATTCTTCTTGTCATATCCTTTGCATCGTTGACACAGATTTTGTCCAAAGTTATGCAAGTTGTTTCTCCAGAAAGCTTATGACTTCAGTTTGTTGCTCCTAATGTCTCTATCAAGATGGGCGACTATAGATTTCGTTAAACCAATTGTTCCGGTGACTCGGATATTGATCTTATTCTCGGAATGGATCGGCTTTTCTCAGACAAAGCTCAGCTTGATTGTGCTGCTAGGAATTAATTGACTCACTCTTCTAATGATGTGATCATCTAGTTGCCGTGATGAAACCAAGTTGTTTTCTCAATGAGAAGGGCTAATTTGATGCTATCTCTCGATTCCAAATGCAGAGTACCAAGATGTCTTTCCGTAAGAGCTTCCTCGGAATGCCTCCTCATCGCCGCTGAGTTCATATCGATCTGATTCCGGTAATCGAACCTGCTGGTGTCGGCCCATACAAGCTTGACCTCGATGAGTCAAGAATGAAGAAGGTACTGAACAAGAGCGTCTGGTTTGATCAGATCGGTCTCATCTCCTTGGGGTTGTGGTGTTCTTTTAATCAGAAGAAGGATGGCACGGACCGACTTTGCGCCGACATCATTCATTGAATAAGAAGACTATCAAGAACAAGTATCCACTTCTCAACATCAATGAGCTTTTTGTAAGTGCATCTAGTGCCCCTTAGTGATTTTGGTGTATTGAAGACTTATAGGTTAAGTAACTCGATATGCTTAGAGTGTACAGTCTATAAGTCTATGAGGAGTTTGATATTTACAGAAAAAGTCTAATTTCAAAATGAATCTTCAATCAAGAATTTGATATTCAAGACTTTCAAGACTTTGAAAGTGAAGAAATTGTGTGACCTTGAAGACTTGGTATTCATTTGAGGAACATGAAGCTGAAGACTTTTGTTTTCGTAGTTTCATTTTCTTTCTTGAGTCATAGGAAACACCGATCGTTAAAGGGGGTCGAGGAAATACTAAGGAAAATTTCCATTTGATGCTCAACTCAAAATCCTCACCTACCAATCCTTCGAGTGAAGCCTTTGAAATCTCATACGCTTCAACATTTCTTCAAAGGATGTAGACTAAGCTCTTCCGTCACCGAGGAATTTGTTCGATCGAGGAGTTAGGAATTCGCCAGGCGAATTTGAACCCCCGGGGTATATGGGCCTTCATGGGCCTCAAGGGAGAAGGAGAAGGCCGGCCAGGGGGCTGCGCGCCTCCCCTTCCAAATCAATAGGACAGGAGAGGGGGCGGCGCCTTCCTCTTTCCCTCCCCAATCCTACTCCAACTAGGATAGGGGAGTCCTACTCCTGGGAGTAGGACTCCTCCTTGCGCGCCCCTTGGGCCGCCACCTCCCCTTGCCTCCTTTATATATTGGGGGGGGGCACCCCATGACACACAAGTTGATCTACGGATCTTCCTTAGCTGCAGCGGTGCCCCTTCCACCATATTCCACTTCGTCATATCGTCATGAGCTTAGGCGAAGCCTGCGCCGAGAAGTCATATCGTCATGAGCTTAGGCGAAGCCTCGCGCGGTGGAGCATCACCATCATCACCACGCCGTCGGTCGACGGAACTCATCCCCGACACTTTGCTGGATCGGAGTCCGGGATCGCCATCGAGCTGAACGTGCGTAACTCGGAGGTGCCGTGACGCTCGGTGCTTGGATCGGTCGGATCGTGAAGACGCATTTACTACATCAACCGTGATTGTTATAACGCTCGCTCGGGTTCACGAGGGTACGTGGACGGACACTCTCCTCTCGCTATGCCATCACCATGGTCTTGCGTGATCGTAGGAAATTTTTTGAAATTACTACGTTCCCCAACAACATCGGTTGGCGGAACCATGTCATGATAGAAAACTCCATAGTACAGACTTCATTTATTCCTTTGATGTAGGGAAAATAAAACCAGCTTTCACGCAAACAAAACTCAGATACAGAGCCATAAAGCCATATTGCATATAGTATAGTTTTATCATATGTTTTTCTCTTATTGTGATCTTGCCAGTACATTCTATGTACTGACCTACACGGCTGCAACGTATCATGTTGCAGATATTTCCTCGACGAGTAAGAGTTACGATACAGGGTTACGGTCTACACTCAACCTGCCGATGGCGTTGATGGGACTCCACACCCGTTTGATTGTTTCCGCTGAGTATTATGAGGTATATATCAATTTATGTTATTATACATGTGATTGCACTTTGATATATACATTGATGTACTGTGTGCCAAAGATACCGATCCGTGGATGGCACAGACACACGTAGGCTTGACCGCCCCGAGGTCGGGTCGCTACACACACACTCGAAAGTTACAAACATGTAACGCTGTAACTGTGTCATATTTCACATCATGCATGTTTTAGTATGGTGGGCCCACAGCTTTTGTTATGCCACGGTAAACTTCTTCCTCCCCTCGCCTCACCGGTTAAACCACACTACTTGTTCGCTTCTTCTACCCACTATATCCGCTTCATCCACCTCCCCGTCCAAGCTTGGTATCTCAGGTCGCAATCTCTCTTTCCACCACCCCATCCCACCCACTCACACACACTTCGAATTACAAACATGTTTCACATCATGCATGTTTTATTAAGGTGGGCCCACAATTTGGTAAACTTCTTCCTCTTGTCCCCCCGCAATGTCATAATCACCTCCCCACTCCCACTCTCACTCCAAGAGCTATTATTTTCAGACATCGAGATTGAAAGTGAAAATATGAGAAAAATTCTTTCTTCTTAGATATGCATACAACATGGAATGTGTATTGAATACGAGAAATACCATGTTTCTATTGTACTTGGTTCACATCGCCATATAGAATATAATATATGGACATAAACTATTATGAGATTTCAGGTCACATGAATCATTTCAACAATTGGAACAATTATGAGTATGAAAACAACTAATATTTTTTACAGAACACAAGACAATAGTTGTATCTTTGTCGTAAGTCTTCAGGACACTCAACCTTCACCTCTTGATGTAACTTGTTTAAAATGACTACATATTTTAGACCTTCACCACTGAAAATCAAAAGGCTGGTCTGAATTAAAATATAATTACATCTGCATCGGTGTCATAAAAAAACACATGAGTCTCTATCTCTCGCTCTCCCCCTCTCCATCTCCCTCTCAAGAGCGAATAACAAAGAACAAAAAATCTCATCTCTTTCACTCCCTAACCAGTCTCATCTCTCTCACTCCCTGATCTACCTCATCTCTCAGCAGTAGCAACATAGCATAGAATCTCACCTCATCTCTCTCTAGCTCACTGATCTATCTCATTTCTCAGCACAATGCAACAACAATATTGCATCCAAAAAAAAAATCCAATCTCTCATCTTTCGCCCCGTCTCCCAACTCGCCTTCAACGCCGCTGATGGTGTCCTCGGACTAGGGTACTTGCCATGTTGGCTCTCGCCATATGGGCCGTGTCGAGGACCCCAAGATGATCAACCGTGGACCACACTCATAGGGCCCAAGAGCACCAAGGTGTGAAGGAAATATGCCCTAGAGGCAATAATAAAGTTGTTATTTATATTTCCTTATATCATGATAAATGTTTATTATTCATGCTAGAACTGTATTAACCGGAAACTTAGTACATGTGTGAATACATAGACATAACAGAGTGTCCCTAGTATGCCTCTACATGACTAGCTCGTTAATCAAAGATGGTTAAGTTTCCTAACAATAAGCATGTGTTGTCATTTGATGAACGGGATCACATCATTAGAGAATGATGTGATGGACAAGACCCATCCGTTAGCTTAGCATAATGATCGTTAAGTTTTATTGCTATTGCTTTTTTCATAACTTGTACATATTCCTTTGACTATGAGATTATGTAACTCCTGAATACCCGAGTTATACCTTGTGTGTTATCAAACGTCACAACGAATCGGGTGATTATAAAGATGTTTCAGTGTGTCTCCGAAGGTGTTTGTTGGGTTGGCATAGATCGAGATTAGGATTTGTCACTCCAGTATCGGAGAGGTATCTCCGCCCCTTCGGTAATGCACATCACTATAAGCCTTGCAAGCAATGTGACTAATGAGTTAGTTATGGATAATGTATTACGAACGAGTAAAGAGATTTGCCGGTAACGAGATTGAACTAGGTATGATGATAACCACGATCGAATCTCGGGCAAGTAACATACCGATGACAAAGGGAATAACGTATGTTGTTATTGCAGTTTGACCAATAAAGATCTTCTAGAATATGTAGGAACCAATATGAGCATCCAGGTTTCGCTATTGGTTATTGACTGGAGATGTGTCTCGGTCATGTCTACATAGTTCTCGAACCCGTAGGGTCCACACGCTTAACGTTCAATGACAATTTGTATTATGAGTTATGTGTTTTGGTGATCGAAGTTTGTTCGGAGTCCCAGATGAGATCACGGACATTACGAGGAGTCTTGAAATGGTCGAGAGGTAAAGATTCATATATTGGAAGGTAGTATGTGGACATCGGAATGGTTTCGAGTGGTTCGGGTATTTTACCGGAGTACCGAGGGGTTACCTGAACCCCCCGGGGAAGTATTGGGCCTACATGGGCCTTAGTGGAGAGAGAGGAGGGCCGCAAGGGGTGGCCACGGCCCCCCATGGCAGTCCGAATTGACTAGAGGAGGGGCGGCGCCTCTTTCCCTCCCCTCTCCCTCTCCTTCCTTTTCCACTCCGTAAGAAAGGAAAAGGGGGGCGATCCTACTAGGAGTGGAGTCCTAGTAGGACTCCCCATGAGCGCTACTCGACACGCCTCCAACGATCTATAATTTTGATTGCTCCATGCTATATTATCTACTGTTCGGGCAATATTGGGCTTTATTATCCACTTTTATATTATTTTGGGACTAACCTATTAACCGGAGGCCCAAATTTCTGATTTGTTGTTTTTTGCCTATTTCAAGGTTTTGAAGAAAAGGAATATCAAACGGAGTCAAAACGGAATGAAATCAACTGGAGAAGTTATTTTTGGAAGGAAAGCTACCGGATGGACTTGGACCCACGTCAAGGAAGGAACGAGGAAGCCACAAGGGTGGGGGGCGCCCCCCTGCCTTGTGGGGCCCTCGTGGCTCCCCGACGTGCTTCTTCCGCCTATATAACTCCACGCACTTAAAACTTCCGTAACAGAGAATAGATCGAGTTCCGCCGCAAAAACCTCCAGAGCCACCAAAACCAATCGGGACCCTGTTCCAAGACTCACCGAGGGGGGATCCTCACCGTGGCCATCTTCATCATCCCGACGCCTCCATGACGAGGAGGGAGTAGTTCACCCTGGGCCGAGGGTATGTACCAAGAGCTATGTGTTTGATCTCTCTCTCGTGTTCTTGATTTGGCACGATCTTGATGTATCGCGAGCTTTGCTATTATAGTTGGATCTTATGTTGCTTCTCCCTTCTACTCTCTTGTAATGAATTGAGTTTTCCCTTGAAGTAATCTTATCGGATTGAGTCTTTAAAGATTTGAGAACACTTGATGTATGTCTTGTCGCATGATCTGTGGTGATAGTGGGATATCACGTGATTCACTTGATGTATGTTTTGGTGATCAACTTATAGTTCCGCCCATGAACCTATGCATAGGGGTTGGCACACGTTGCCGTGATTCTCCTGTAGAAACTTTGGGGCACTCTTTGAGGTTCTATGTGTTGGTTTGAATAGATGAATTGAGATTGTGTGATGCATATCGTATAATCATACCCACGGATACTTGAGGTGACAATGGAGTATCTAGGTGACATTAGGGTTTTGGTTGGCTTGTATCTTAATGTGTTATTCTAGTACTAACTCTAGGGCTGTTTGTGACACTTATAGGAGTAGCTCAACGGATTGATTGGAAAGAATAACTTTGAGGTGGTTTCAGCACCTACCATAATCTCTTCGCTTGTTCTCCGCTATTATTGACTTTGGAGTGACTCTTTGTTGTATGTTGAGGGATAGTTATGTGATCCAATTATGTTATTATTGTTGAGAGAACTTGCACTAGTGAAAGTATGAACCCTAGGCCTTGTTTCCTATCATTGCAATACCGCTTACGCCACTTTTACCACTTGCTACCTTGCTGTTTTTATATTTTCAGATTACAAAAACCTTTATCTACCATCCATATTGCACTTGTATCACCATCTCTTCGTTAACTAGTGCACCTATACAATTTACCATTGTATTGGGTGTGTTGGGGACACAAGAGACTCTTTGTTATTTGGTTGCAGGGTTGCTTGAGAGAGACCATCTTCATCCCACGCCTCCCACGGATTGATAAACCTTAGGTCATCCACTTGAGGGAAATTTGCTACTGTCCTACAAACCTGTGCACTTGCAGCCCAACAACGCCTACAAGGAGAAGGTTATGAGTAGACATCAAGCTCTTTTCCGCGCCGCTGTCGGGAGGTTAGTGCTTGAAGGTATATCTTTAGATCTTGCAATCTAATCTTTTTGTTTCTTGTTTTAGCACTAGTTTAGTTTATAAAAGAAAACTATCAAAAAATGGAATTGAGTTTGTCTCATACGCTTCATCTTTTTAATATCTTTCGTGAGTATGATGGAAAGGAAAATTGTGCTCAAGTACTAGAAGAAGAATTACATAGAATGCTTGGCATAAAATATGTGAATGATGAGCATGATTGCAATGTTGTTAGTACGAATTCTTTGAATATCCATGATACTAATGATGATTGCACTAGTTATGATGAAAATGTCTCTTATAAACATGTGAATTTTTTTGGAGTACATTGGGTTTGCAAGTACACACCGAATAGGGAAGATAGATATTGCAAGAGGCATAAGTATTTAGAAACTAAATTTTTGCAATAAAGTCTTGATGATTGCGCTGAAAGATTCAATATTTTTCGTGCCCCTTGTGAACTTTGCAATGAACATGGTCATTTAAAGCTCCAATGCTATTTGTTTCATGATCAAGTCGTGTCCAAATATTGTGATAATTTGATTACCCTTGAGCATCATAAAGATCTTAGCCTCCTTTTGGGTTATGAAGAAATGAAACGTATAACTGAGGGTATTCCAAAATTTAATCTTGATAGAATTCTTGATTTTGATCTAGAAAAGATCTATATGTATTGTGCGGTGAATTGTATTGAAAATCTTTATATTGCCAATTACATAAAAAAAGAAAACAAATAGAGGACTAAGAGAATACTAATGAAAGGGAGGAGACTTCCCAAGATCCTCCTATTATTTCTTATGATGAATCGTAACGGGAGGATCCTTCTATTCAACCAATCTCATCAATAAGGAGCTCCAAAAAGAGGATTGAACCCACACATGAGGTGAAGAAGAAGAAAAGAAAAAGGAAGAGAGGTAAAAGGGTATCTCTCCCAAATAAGGTTGCTCCTATTATTGTTGTGCCTCATGAAAATGAATCAAAAATAATTGTGGAAGATGATGCACTTGATGACGATCTCGTTATGCCTATTTCTTGTTGTGATGATTATGATTGGGAAGATAATGATACTTCTTATGACCTCGAAAATCTTTTTGGCACTTGCTTGGAAGAATATGATAATTGCTATACTATTGGTGCTATTCATACTATTAATGATGAGAGTGATTATGCTTATGATATGAAAAGTCCCAAGCTTGGGGAAGTTATGTTTAATGAGGATGACATATTTAATAATATATTTGCTGCAATTAATGTTTGTCCCAAGCTTGGGGATGCTATGTTTAATAATGGTGATACTTTTAGCATCCCAAGTTTTGATATGCAAAGTTGTTATGATGATAGCATGCCTTCTACCTATGATGATTATATTGATGAAAGTGGGTTTGGAAGAGTGTCAACTTTAGGAAGTAATGATCCCACTATTTTGGAGGATGTTGAATCTTATAATAGTTATGAAAGTGGATTTGGAGAGGTCATGACTTTATTTAGTGATGTATCCAATATTTCGGAAGAGGTTTCAATTGATTATGATGAGAACAAAGTTGCTACTTATGATGATTATTGTGATGAAACTTATGCTATAAGAAGTAGTGATGATTATATTTATAAAACTTGTCATGATTATGATTACCATTTTCCTAACATTACTATTTTAATGTGGAAACAATTTATAGTATTCAAGTCTCTTATGAAACTCCCACTATTATTCATGAGAAGAAATTTGCCTATGTGGAGAGTAGTAAATTTCTATGCAAGTAGATCATGAAAAGAATGCTTTAGGTGCTGGTTATATTGTTGAATTCATTCATGATGCTACTTAAAATTATTATGAGGGAGGAATATATGCTTGTAGGAATTGCAATAATATCAAGTTTCTCTCTATGTGCTTAAAATCTTGAAGTTGTGCTTGTTTTACCTTCCTATGCAATTTGGTTCTTGTTACCATAAGTTGTTTGCTCACAAAATCCCTATGCATAGGAAGTGGTTAGACTTAAATATGCTAGTCATATTCTTCATGATGCTCTCTTTATGTTTCAATTTTATCTTTATGTGAGCATCATTGAAATCATCATGCCTAGCTAGGGCGTTAAACGATAGCGCTTGTTGGGAGGCAACCCAAATTTTATTTTAGTTTCTTAATTTTTGGTTCTGTTTAGTAATAAATAATCCATCTAGCTTCTGTTTAGATGTGGTTTTGTGTTTTAATTAGTGTTTGTGCCAAGTAGAACCTTTGGGAAGACTTGGGTGAAGTCTTTATGATCATGCTGTAAAAATGTAAACTTTATCGCCACGAGATTAGCTAGAACTTTTTACTGGAGAGTGCTATTTAGTTGATTTTTAAGATGATTACTAGTCAAATTCCCAGGTCCAGAAATTTATTTTATAATTTTTGGAGTTCCATAAGTTTATGTTAGTTACAGATTATTACTGCATCGCTCTGCTTTTGATGATTCTGTTTTTCGTGTGTTGTTTGCTTATTTTGATGAATCTATGGCTAGTAAAATAGCATAGAGAAGTTGGAATACAGTAGGTTTAACACCAATATAAATAAAGAATGAGTTCATTACAGTACCATGAAGTGGTGTTTTGTTTTCTTTCGCTAACGGAGCTCACGAGTTTTCTCGTTAAGTTTTGTGTTGTGAAGTTTTCAAGTTTTGGGTAAAGATTCGATGGACTATGGAATAAGGAGTGGCAAGAGTTAAGCTTGGGGATGCCCAAGGCACCCCAAGGTAATATTCAAGAGTAGCCAAAGCTCTAAGCTTGGGGATGCCCTGTAAGGCATCCCTCTTTCGCTCACGCTCATCGGTAACTTTACTTGAGCTATATTTTTATTCACCACATGATATGTGTTTTGCTTGGAGCGCCATGCCATTTTATTTTGTTTTGCTTGCTGTTTGAATAAAGTACCAAGATCTGAAATTATTAAATGGGAGAGTCTTCACATAGTTGTATAATTATTCAACTACTCATTTGTAACACCCCTAAGTAACTTTCCATATTTGTAACTCCAACTCTTGCCATTTTCGCATTGTGATATGATATTCCTCCGTGGTTGGGTTTTTTTCTTATTTTTGCATTTTGTCCATGTCATGCATCTCATATCATGTCATCATGTGCATCGATTTGCATACGTGTTCGCCTCTATGTTTCCGAGCATTTTTCCCGTTGTCCGCTTTTGTAATCCCAAGACTCCTATGTCCCCGCCGCCCCTTTTACGCTTTTTCCGTGAGCGGTACTAAACCTTCTCGGAATGGACCGAGGTTTGTTAAGTGGCCTTGGTATACCACCGTAGACCACCGTCAAGTTTCGGGTCATTTGAGCTGCTTGGTACTCCAACGGTTAACCGCACTCTCAAGAAGGCCTCTTTAAGTTGCAGCCCAACACCCTTTAAAATAGTCCAATAACCCATCTAAGTCACTTCCATGATCTCCGCTGCTCGATCACGATCGTGGGCGAAAACTACACCTCATTTGACTCTCCTAACTCCTCTATGCCTATTTAAACACCTCCCGGCCCAAATCCGGTCTTCTTCCTCCCAAACCCTAGTTTTCCTCCTCCACATGGACACGCACGGTCCACTACGGACGAACCACCAAGGCTTCGCCACTCAGCTGCTGTCCATTCTGTCCACACCGCTTTCACACAGCTGCCCGTCTGGGTCACAGGCCTTCCTCGTCTGACAAGGCCGCTGACACGCCACGGCCGCCAGCCATGGCCTGCCTCCTCGCCTCGCCTGGCCTGCCTCGCCACAGCCAGACTGCCGGGCGCCGAGGTCGCTGGATCACAGGCCACGGATCTCGCCGCCTGTCTCGCCGGCCGCCTGCGTGGCTGCACAGACTGGCCACAGCCGGCGCCTCCTCCCTGCTCCCGCCTGGCCTCGCCTCCTCCTCCTCGCCTCGGGCGAAGCCCGCGAGCCGCAGACCACTGGCCGATCCGCCTCGATCCGATCTCGATCTACCCGAGGGTTGACTTTCTCTCAAATTCATCTAAGTTTTTATTCCGCTGATTAATTTGTGGCATTTTCAACGATCATAACTTTGCACCTGTAGCACCATTTCGTATGCGTAATATGTCAAAATGTTCGCCAAGAGTAGATCATTTCATCTCATTGCATCATTTTCATTTGAGCTCATCTTGATGCCCGAAATGCTGTTAGAAGAGGGCTATGTGATGTTAGTTTCGCTTTCTTAATGTAACTTGCACTTTTGTTATTTTTGCTATGATTGATGTGTGCACCCTATGAATTTGAGTCCTACATGTGTTTTATAATATGCCACGCCATATTTCCAGGGGTGTATGCCATGTATTTTTGTGATCTATGTGGTGACTAGCACAAGCATGCAAAGTAGGCTTCCTGATGTTGCTGATTTCAACCCTGTTTTGCTGATATTTTAATGCCATGTTAACTTGATGCTACCGAGAGATCCATGCATATTTTGAGATACTTCAGTAAGGATGTTTTGGACATATGGTTATGCTCTATCCATTCATGCCTTTGCTTGCAATTATGGAGTGCCATAGCTTGAGTCAATCGAGCTCTACTTTTGCTACAAAATGTTTCGCAGATTGTTTACATGTTATTCAATTTTGCCAAGGTTGTTGTGGTTGATCCATGTATGCTATGATGTTGTTATTGCCATGTATATATTCTATGCCATGTCTTCTTGACGATGTATGCTTAGTTTATCATGAAAGGCTCTGTAGTGAGTGCTTTGAGCTCTTAAACATGCCTACCGTTATCTGTTTTTGCCATGCCATGTTGTGAATCAATAATCTAAACTTGCGATATTGACATGGGTGTTACTATATTTTCTGATCCTTTTGGCTTATGGTCAGTAAGGGACTTTTGTTCTATGCTTTGAGTAGATTCATGCCATGCCATGTTTTGCTATTATAAGTTCCTGTAGCATGTTGTTTTCTTGCTCAACATTGCTACCGATGCTTTTTATGCCATGTCCAAATTGTTATATTTTTTTGCACTTTTGCCATGCTTGTTTGAACCTGTTATGTTGTGAATTAGCCGTAGCTCAGTTGTTCATCTTTTGTCAAGCATCTTGAGTAGATCACTTCCATATACTTTGTTGGTACGCTTGGGTGCAGTAGCTTAATTTCTTGTTGCTTGCTAAGTGGTATCATGTCGTTAATGGCGATTTGTGCCATTCTTGTTTTGCTTGTCATTTGCAAACCGTGCATCCGATTCCGGTGATCTTTATATCGATTTCAACCGAAATCATCTCATCTTTCCAGCGCATACTTGGTTTGCTGTTGATGCCTGGTTTATCATTTTCCTTCCGAGCGCCAGATACGCATTGCATATCACATCTCGCATATCATGTCATGTTTTGCATCATGTTGCTTGTGCATTGCACCGTGATTTATTGTGGTTCCTTTGTTTGTGTTCTTGCTTTGGGTAGAGCCGAGACGAGTACGTGAACGAGGAACCTGTTGAGAACACTTACGAGGATCAAGCTTTCGACAACTCGAGAACTTTGCGTGCAAGATGACCATACCTCGAAATCACTTCTATCTTTGCTATGCTAGATGCTCGCCTTTGCTATGCCTATGCTGCGATGCCTATCACTTGCTTATCATGCCACCCATATTGCCATGTCAGCCCCTAACCATCCTTTCCTAGCAAACCGCTGATTGGCTATGTTACCGCTTGCTCAGCCCTCTTATAGCGCTGTTAGTTGCGTGAAGTCAAGTTTGTTCCTTGTTGAATATGGAGATGTTGTTCCTTATTGGAACATGTTTAATTGTTAGATATCACAATATATATCTGCTATAATTAATGCATCTATATACTTGGTAAAGGGTGGAAGGCTCGCCTTATGCCCGGTGTTTTGTTCCACTCTTGCCACCCTAGTTTCCGCCATACCGTGTTATGTTCCTTGATTTTATGCTCCTTACACGGTTGGGTGATTTATGGGACCCCTTGACAGTTCGCTTGAATAAGACTCGCCCAGAAGGCCCAACTTTGGTTTTACCATTTGCCACCTAAGCCTTTTTCCCCGGTTTTCATGCGAGCCCGAGGGTCATCTTTATTTAACCCCCGGCCAATGCTCCTCCGAGCGTTGGTCCAACCTAGAGCCACTTGCGGTGCCACCGAGGCAAACTTGGGGCATCTTCTTGCTGTGACGATCGCTCATCCGGTGTGCCCGAGAACGAGATATGTGCAGCTCCTATCGGGATTTGTCGGCACATTCGGGCGGCTTTGCTGGTCTTGCTTTTATTGCTGTCGAAATGTCTTGTAGTCCGGGATTCCGAGATTGATCGGGTCTTCCCGTAGAAGGAATATCCTTCGCTGACCGTGAGAGCTTATAATGGGTTGTTGGGACACCCCGCAGGTATTATCTTTCAAAGCCGTGTCATGCGGTTATGAGGCGATGGGAATTTGTTAATGTCCGCTGTAGAAAACCCAAGTTGACCTTAATTAAAATACACATCAATCAAGGTGTAACTGTGATGGTCTCTTCTCGCGGAGTCCGGAAGTGAACACGGTGTTGGAGTTATGTCCGACGAAGTAGTTCAGATCACTTCTTGATCGCTACTAGCTTCACGACCGTGCTTTGCTTCTCTCTCGCCTTCCTTTGCGTAATGTAGCCACCATATATGCTAGTCGCTTGCAGCAGCTCCACCTCACAACTCTGTCCTTCCTATAAGCTTAAATAGTCTTGATCTCGGTGTGAGATTGCTGAGTCCCCTGACTCACAGATTCTACCAAAACAGTTGCAAGTGCCGACGATGCCAAGGCAGTGACGAACCGAGCTCAAGTGGGAGTTCGATGAGGAACATGGTCGTTACTATGTGTCTTTTCCTGATGATCGTGAGTGGTGCTCAGCTTGGGACGATCGATCCGTAGCATTTGGGGTATCTTCTTTTATTTTGGTTCCGTGAGTCGGACCTTGAGTGTAATCAATGATGGATGTTTATTTATGTAATCGTGTGAAGTGGCATCGTAAGCCAACTATGTATCTTTTTCCTTATGTATTACATGGTTGTGTGAAGATTACCTCACTTGCGACATTGCTTTCAATGCGTTATGCTCTAAGTCGTGCTTCACACGGGAGATATAGCCGCATCGAGGGCGCTATGTTGGTAATCGAGCCTTCCCGACTTAGGAGCCCCTACTTGATTGTTTGTCAAGCGTTGTTGAGTCTAGAACGGAAAATGTTTTGAGTCTTAGGATTATATATATCGGAGAGTAGGATTCTTTTACTCCCCACCCTTCTTCGTCGCCTCGTGAGGTCTCCCGACGAGAAGTTTTGACTTTCCTCTCCTCAAATTTCACTAAAAAATTTTAGGATCACGCTGGTATCTTGGAATCGCTCGATGGTTTTATGACGAGAGCACTGCTCTTGGTGCCTCCCGACATTTAGGGTTGTGGCAGTGTCCCGGGAGTTGAGCTCCGAGGTGTTGTCGCCACAATTTTATCGCTGCAGCTCGAATACCCGAGTTTTGCCGACATCGAAATCTCTTTTGTGCAGTTGTTGGTGAGATAACCCGATAACCCAAAGATCGGGCGAGCTCGAGTATTGCCATGACTCGATAACGGATGTTTTTCAAGGTCGAGGTACACGATTTCAAGGTTTCTTGGTTATGTGTTGATGATGGATAGAGCCGGATCTAGGTATTGTTAGTTTGGGTGATATATTTTGTGTCCCCCGATCCCCAACACCAGATTGCATAACCGTAAAGTTTCAGGAGTTTATAGGTGGGAATTCTAGTAGCTTATGTGATATCTTTCCGATGATGTATGATTTGAGATTGGGGTCCAACGCCTAGTGGTCCGCCCATCCACGGTCGATTTACAAAGGGTCGCGAGGCGCCTTAAAGAATCCTTGGCTATGCTGATTCGGGACGCCTTGTTTGTCATTCGTGACGTCTCGTCAGACGTCAGTCTCTGTGGGCCCCACCACTAACACTTTGGGCGTAAATTTATCATGTGTTTGTTCCGCTTATTCTAGAAGCCAATCTTTTGTTTTGTTTTCGCCAGATTTTCGAGTTGTTTCAAAGGCGATGGTGATTCCATACCTTTATCTAAGTGGCTTCTCACCTTAATGGACGTGTGATGTTAACTTTGAATTCATTCGCTCATCATTGTTCAATGTTTATTGTGAAGACTATACGCTGCAATTTCTATCCGCCGATTCAACTTGACTATCTGCTCATCAAAGTGCTAACGGATGTCACCCTCTTCAGATGGCTCCGCCAACGCCGTAATCCGGAACGAAATGATGGGAATCACCGAACCTCCACCTCCACCTCCGCCTCCGGAGGCTCGGCAAGCTATCATGGCAGCCACCAATGCCAATGCTCGATGATTTTGCAGTTTTGCAAGAGCGCACTCAAGGGCAACGCAGTCAAGGAAATCAAGGTCAAGGCAACAACCAGCCGCACTTTGCTACTCTCCCGGGCCTCGCTAATCAGCCAAGTCTTTCGGGCCAGGTCGAGGCCACGACGCCGACGATTGGCTTGTGGACATCTGCAAGCATTTTGAATGTAGCAATGTCGCACCGAGGACTTTGTCAAGTTTGCATCGCTTCAACTCAAGGACCAAGCTGCTGAGTGGTACCGCAATACAAAGATTCCAGAGGAGGTCGGGTCACACCGGGATGAGTTCCGCCGAGATTTCGAGCTCACCACATTCAAAAGTGTTGTTGAGAGCAAGCGGAGGAGTTCCGCAATCTCAAGCAAGGCAACATGTCTGTATCAATACAATATCCAGCCTGTAAACTCGCCATTTGCTAAGCAAGACGCCCCTCGATGAAAAGAGTATGATCTATCAATTTAGAGGTGGTCCGAGAGAAGATCTGCAATTAGCTCTTGTGCTTTTTGAGCCGTAAAAGTATGATGAATTCTACAACATGGCACTCAAGCAAGAAGCTGCCCAGCTCAAATGTGAGGCTTCTAAGAAGAGAATCAGGATGCAGTCAGTCTTCTTCTTCCTCTCAAGTGGCAGCTAAGCAGCAGAAGTTCTACCTTCCTCCTCCTCCGCTCCGCCTTTTATCGCCAGAAGAACTCAGTGACCGTGGATCTTCCCACCTGCCCAACCCAAAGCTATCGTAACAAGTCTAATTCTCAAGCTCCAAGGTCAAATGCTCCTTACCACCGTCCGCCCTCGTGAGGTGACTTGCAACAAGTGTCACAGAAGGTCACTATGCTAACAAGTGCTTCAACCAAAGGCTCCTTCCGCCTCCTCCTCCGTGAAATCTTCCAGAATGCAAAGGGTCAAGCATAATCCAAAGCATGCCAAGGTCAATATGATGAATGCAGCTCAAGCGGAGGAATCTTCCGATGTGATAATGGGTAATCTCTCGCTAATGATATTCTGCAAAAGTCTTATTTGATATCGTGCATCGATTCTTTCTTGTCATATCCTTTGCATCAAGCACAATGTTGACACGTAGATTTTGTCCAAAGTTATGCAAGTTGTTTCTCCAGAAAGCTTATGACTTCTAGTTTGGTTGTTCCCAATGTCTCTATCAAGATGGGCTACTATAGATTTCGTTAAACCAATTGTCCCGGTGACTCGGATATTGATCTTATTCTCGAATGGATCGGCTTTCAAAGACAAAGCTCAGCTTGATTGTGCTGCCAGGAAAATTCAATTGACTCACTCTTCTAATGATGTGATCATCTATGCCGCTCGTGATGAAACCATTCGGTTGTTTTCTCAATGAGAAGGGCTAATTTGATGCTATCTCTCGATTCCACTGCTTGTGAGTACCAAGATGTCTTTCCGTAAGAGCTTCCGAATGCCTCCTCATCGGCCGCTTGAGTTCGTTATCGATCTTGAGCCCGCATCGAACTCCGCTTGCAAGCGCCCATACAAGCTTGGACCTCGATGAGCTGAAGGAATTGAAGAAGCAGCTCGATGAACAAGAGCGTCTGGTTTGATCAGATCGAGTTCATCTCCTTGGGGTTGTGGTGTTCTTTTTTCCGTAAGAAGGATGGCACGGACCGATTTTGCGCCGACATTACCGCCCATTGAATAAGAAGACTATCAAGAACAAGTATCCACTTCTCAACATCAATGAGCTTTTTGTAAGTGCATCTAGTGCCCTTAGTGATTTTGGTGTATTGAAGACTTATAGGTTAAGTAACTGATGCGCTTGTGAGTGTACATGTGTCTATAAGTCTATGAGGAGTTTGATATTTACAGAAAAAGTCCATTCTTAAAAATGACTTTCTTCAATCAAGAATTTGATATTCAAGACTTTCAAGACTTTGAAAGTGAAGAAATTGGTGTGACCTTGAAGACTTGGTATTCATTTGAGGAACATGAAGCGTGAAGACTTTTGTTTTCGTAGTTTCATTTTCTTTCTTGAGTCATAGGAAACACCGTGATCGTTAAAGGGGTCGAGGAAATACTAAGGAAAATTTCCATTTGATGCTCAAATCAAAATTCTCACCTACCAATCCCTTCGAGTGAAGCCTTTGAAATCTCATACAGCTTCATTATTTCTTCAAAGGATGTAGACGAAGCTCTTCCGGTCACCGAGGAATTTGTTCGACCGAGGAGTTAGGAATTCGCCATCGCGAATTGCCTACACAAAGGAGGAACATGATAGCCCCGAGGAATTTGATGTTCAAATTTCCGACTGCTGTCGTGTCATGCTACCGCTGTCCAAAATATCTTATCCACCTAACGGTCATATCATTGAAGGGCATTTATGTCTTATCATGTCGGGCTGCTCCTAGGCTATAAATAGCCGCCTCACAACCACTAGTTGGTTGGCTGCTCCGAGAGAACTTGACACTTGTCATTTGAGAGCAACCCATCCTCCGAGGGATTTGAGCGAAATCATCAAGTGAGGAAAACCCAAAGTGAGGAAAACCCAAAACCAAACCCCAATAAACCCAAAGTGATTGAGCATCATCAAGAAATTGATCCCGCTGCGGATCCGACGCTTTTTACCTTTGAAGACTGTGCTTCTTCCAGACGGTTAGGCGCCACGGTCTAGAGCATCCAAGAGGAATTGTGGATCGCCGAGTGACCAAGTATGTGAAGGTTTGGAAGTCGCTCAAGACTTACCACGAGTGATTGGACGAGGTCTCATGGACCTTAGTTCAAGGAGAATACGGTGAGGACTTGGTGTCCCGAGCGCGTGCTCAAGGATCGGGTGTCCGGATCATGGTCCTCGAGTTTAAATACTCACCGCTTCCAACCAGACGCATAACCGAGACAAAGCAGCTTGGAACTGGTCTACCAAATCATTGTCTTCACCAACCTAATCGGTTCTATTTCCTCAACCCTTTCATTTCTCATTGCTGTGTTGAGTGTTTGTCATATCTGTGTTTGAAGACTTTGATCAAGACTTTCAATTTCCTCGCCCAATTTCTTCACCGCTTGTCTTCATCTTGTGTTATCCTCGTGATTACGCTTTCCGCACTCGTGATTGTCTTCATTTCATCATGATGACTATGCTTGTAATCTGTTATGCTTACTTCTGAGTACTTATTCCACAGCATGTATTTTTCGCTAAGGAATTTCCTCACCGCAAATTCCTCAAGAAGAACTTTAAAATTCATAAAATCGCCTATTCACCCCCTCTAGTCGATATAACGACTTTCAATTGGTATCGAGCAAGGTACTCCTTGTTCTCAGGTGATTTTGGTTTAACCACCGGAGTTTTAGTTATGTCGACCGCAGTATGATCAAGGTCTCAAAGAGGTGTCCTACCTTCGATGGGACGGACTACCCCTATCGGAAGAACAAAATGCTAATGCATCTTGAAGCAATTGACAACGATCTCCGGTATGTTGTGACAAAAGGTGTTTCCTCACCACACCTCTCTCGAATGATGCTGATGTGAAGAGATTCAAGCAACTCGATTCTCAAGTTAAGAATATCATATGTGGCCATCTCGAGCAAAGGTCAATATGGAAGAGTGAGTGCTTTGAATCGCTAAACTCATCCGGGACAAAGCTGTCCAAAGTAATGAAGGTGTTTCAACTCAGCGACTCTCGAGTTGATGTTCTTCGAATCTCTTCAACCGCTTCAAAAGACTCGACAACTAAAATGTTCAACAAACCTTCGATCGCTTCTCACTAACATCTCAAATGAGCTTCAAGCACTGGTGCCACCGACATCACCGACCATGAGGTGGTGAAGAAATTGCTAAGATCGCTGATTCCTCATTTGACACTCGCACCGATGATACAAGAACGAGCTGACTACAAGTCTCTTGATCCTGCCGATATCCTCGAAGGCTAACACTCACGAAGTTCCAAATTTTGTCAAAAGAGAGATCTCTATGGTTCTCGCTATGGAAAACACGCGTCTCAAGGCCAAGGCTGAATCAATCGAGAGTGAAGAACTGTAGTAGCCTTGGAGATCCTCAAGAATTTGGCCAGAGCTAGCATCGCCGTGAAGAAATTCCAGAAATTCACAAGACGTGGTCATTTTGGAAAATCCTCAAGAAGCAAAGTGATTCCTCATCTAGTGACTATAAGCTAAGACTTTGCCACAAATGCAAGAAACCCGGTCACTATATCCAAGATTGTCCTCATGGGAAAAGGAATTAAGAAAGAAGAAACACAAGGATTACAGCCTCATGACGTGAAGAAGAAGAAGAAATCATCAAAATCTTCATCATCAAAATCCTCAAATCCTTCTTCTCACAAGAAGAGCAGCTCCAAAAGGATCTGGCATTCATTGGCAAGGAAATGGACTCAAGCTGAATCTGAGGAAAATGAGGAAGAGGAGGAGTCTCAAGAACTCAACTGTGTGGCTAGTCCGGCTCTTGCATCGCTTATGTTAGCAAGTCCATCTTCAACATCAAGAAACTGACTCCACCGACAAGCCCGATGAGGAAAATGATGACTACGCCCCACCTATTGCTTCATGGCAAAGGTGCCAAGGTACTCAATTACACCTCCTCCGAATCTAGTGAAAATGAATCGATGAGGATCTCAAGCCCAGCTACTCTAAACTTGCTAAGATTGCTATAAACAACAAAGGGATTTTGAAAAGGTTCAAAACATGCTAGATAAGAGTGATGATATGTTAGGTGAAGAAATGGATCGCACTCAAGCCCCGATCGAAAATCTTCAGAGAGTTCGCCTAGGCTTGACAGCCTTTCAAGGTCATCATAACACTCTCTTATCTCGATCATGAGAAACTTTCTTATGAATTTCTTCAAAGAAAGCAAGATCTTGAGAAGCTAAGAGCGAAGTTATGAAGATCTTCGTATGAGCGCGATTCATTACTTGCTCAACAAATCAGCGCTTCTCAAGAAGAATTTGTTCCTCCATGCTTAAAATGCATTGAACGTGAATCGCTTAATTCATCACCCAATGTTCAAATGCTTCAACTGTTATAAATTCTTCACCGCCTCTACTATCACTAATTCCTCACCGAGGACATTGCTAGTATCAATCGACGATGCAGGGTTGAAGGAATTGTACATGACAGCATGTACAAAAGCCTCAAAGGGCATCGACTTTTGTGATGTGCTTAAAAGCAGATCCTCAATAGAAACCCTAGGAAAGAGGGTATAGCCTTTGAGAGGAAACTCAATGTCGATGGAACGATCGAAGCCCGAAAGATCCCAAAACCTCATGGGTTGCTGCAAAGGGACCTCCAGCTGATCCATCTACCTTATCTGGTTTTACATGTGAATTTCTCATGTCGATGATGAGTCATTTGACTCAAACTATAAACTGTTCAAAAATCAGAATGGTGAAGTATTTGCTAGATATGTTGGCACTAATCGCAGGAACGGTTCCCCTATGAAGAAAATCTGGTTCCCAAGAAGTGCCTTGAAAGTCTTTTGGTGAATGTCCTCATGACACCACCGTGAAGAAAAGGAACCCTGCATCAAATTCTTCATATGGACAAAATTCTTCATATGGATCCAAGTCCTCATACGGACCAAATTCTCACGTGGATCAAATTCTCAAAAGGATCAAAGTCCTCATATGATTATCATCGTGCTAATAACTCTGCTTTCGCAGGTAGAGCTAAGGGCTATGAATATGTGCATTATTCTTCAAACCAATATGTTCATAAGTCCTCAAGAATTTCTCTCGCTTATTCATATGCTTACCCTAACCCTCTTATGTAAAACGAAATGGTTTGGCCTCTATGCCACCATTCTCATATGGTGCTCGCAGAATGATGAACTCTTTACCACCCCTTCGATGTGGGTGGTGAAGAAAAGAACTAATCTCTTCTCGCAGGTCAGTCTCCACGTGCCTTAACGCTCAAAGAATTTGTCGGGGCCCCACAAAATGCTCGAAAGGACGCAGGCTAATCATGATGAAATGAACTTTCATTTCACACGCCCTCATACCGCTTGTCTAAATACTGATCGATGAAATTCATCTCGATGAACTTGATATCATATTCTTCATTGATGAAGTATATGAGATCGTAAGTTGTACTAATTCATCCGCAGGATGATCAACCCAAAGCCACCGAGTGGGTTCTCGATAGTGGATGTACAAATCACATGACCGTGACAAGAATCTATTGATGAATGCTCCTTATCACCGCCACATCTGAAGCATATCATCTTTGCCGACAAAGGCAAAAGTCGTATTGGGACTTGGTAAGGTTGCTATCTCTAAGGACATGCACATGGACAAAGTCATGCTTGTTGAGTCTTTAGGATATAACCTCATGTCGGCCTCAATGCTTTGTGATCTTGATATGGTTGTTATCTTTGGCAAGTATCATTGTGTTGTGATTATGGAAGTCGACAATTCCAAAGTCTTCAAGGCTTTAGGAGAGGAGACTTGTATATTGTTGATTTTTCCACAGACCACAACCAGCCGTGGTGTCTACTTGCAAAAGCTTCGTAAGGTTGGCTATGGCATCGATTTACTTGGTCACGCAGGCATGAGGAATTTGCACACGCCATGTAAGAAGAAGCATGTCATTGGCATTGAAAATGTCAAATTCCTCAAGGATCACTTATGCGGAGCCCGTGAAGCCGGAAAATGACCAAGGCCAAGCATCCAAATAAGACTATCATGACCACTACTCGCCCCTTCGAATTGCTTCACATGGACCTCTTTGGTCCCAATCATTACTCAAATTGTCACTAATGAAGCATCACTATATGGCTTTGTTATTGTTGATGATTACTCGCTACACTTGGGTACACATTGTTACTATAAAAATCAAGTGCAGGAAATCTTCAAACGATTTTCCTCGAGGGCTTCAACCAACTTTGGTGTGAAGATCAAGCACATCAGAGTGACAATGGAACTGAGTTCAAGAATTCGGACTTGAGGATTATCTTGATGAACTTGGTATTACTCATGAGTTATCTGCCCCTATACTCCTCAAAGAAATGGCGCCGTGGAGCGCAAGAATGTAACTCGTTGAGATGGCTCGACTATGCTTGATGAATACAAAACGCCCAATAAGCTTCTGGATTGAAGCAATTGACACCGCGTACACATCATCAACAGAGTATATCTTCACAAATTCTTCAAAAGACCGCCTATGAACTCCTCACCGACAAGAAACCCAATGTGTTATTTCAAAGTCTTCTGCTAAATGCTGGATTAGAGATCCTCACCACACCTCTAAATTTGCACCGAAAGCACATGAGGGTTTTATGCTTGGTTACGGAAAGGACTCGCGACACCTACAGTAGTCTTCAACATCGACTTCACAAGATTGTTGACATCAGAGATGTGCGGTTCGATGAAACTAATGGCTCGCAAAGAGAGCACCTACCTTCGTGTTAGACGAACCAGACCGAGGATTCTATCAGTTCAAGGCAACCGAGGATGTCATTCCATCAAGAAACTGCTCAAGAATTCATTCCTCAGACGCCAAGAACGCCGAGCTGGTGCACCAAGATAATGTCAAGAAAATGGTGCCGAGGAAAATGATCAAATTCCTCAAGACAACCAGCTCATCCTCGCTGCAAAAATAAGTGCAAGTTGACAAGATCATCGATGACATTGAAGCGCCAGTCCTCTCACTCTCGCAAAAGCTTCACACTTATCTAACTTTGTGGGCACTATGCTTTTGTCTCTATCACAGAGCCCACTAAGGTAGATGAAGCATTTCGAGCCGGAGGATTCAGGCCATGCAAGAAGAATTACATCAGCTCGAGCTCAACAACGTCTGGGAACTGGTCAAATGTCCAGATCCTCGCAAGCATAATATCATTGGCACAAAGTGGATCTACCGCAACAAGCAAGATGAAAATGGTCTTGTGGTGAGGAATAAGGCACCACTAGTAGCTCAAGGCTACACACAAAGTTGAAGGAATTGATTTCGATGAAACTTTTGCACCTGTTGCTAGACTTGAGTCTATTCAGATATTACTCGCCTATGCTAACCATCACAATATCACTCTATATCAAATGGATGTGAAAAGTGCATTCCTCAATGGTAAGCTTGAGGAAGAAGTATATGTTGCTCAACCCCTGTGTTTTGAAGATCCAAAGAATCCTCGACAAAGTCTTCGACTAAATAAGGCCCTATGGCTCTCAAGCAAGCCCTCAAGTGGTATGATACATTGAAGGAATTCTTCGAAGAATGGCTTCACACCCGTTCACTCGACCCTACTCTCTTTACTAAATCTTATGATGGTGAACTGTTTGTGCCAAATATATGTTGATGATATTATCTTTGGTCAGATCGACCAACGTTATAGTGATGAATTTGCCTATATGATGAGTGAAGAATATCAAATGTCTATGATGGGAGAGTTGAAATTCTTCTTAGGTCTTCAAATTCACAACAACACAATGGCATATTCATATCTCAGAGAAATACCTCAAAGATGTCCTCAAGAAATTCGCATGCAAGATTGCAAAGGTGTCAAAATTCCTATGCCCACAAATGGCCATCTATGCAATCGATAAAATGGTATTGACTTCGATCACAAGGTATACCGCCCATGATTGGTTCTTTATTGTACTTATGTGCATCTAGGCCAGATATAATGCTTAGTGTTTGCATGTGTGCCCGATTTCAAGCTACATCAAGGAATCACACCATAAGGTCAGAAGCATATTCTTCGATATCTAGCTCACACACCAACACTAGGATTATGGTACCCCAAGGGCTCTACTTTTGATCTCATTGATATTCTGACTGACTATGTCTGGTGATCGTGGATCGCAAGTCAACATCTGGTACTTGTCATTTCTGACGATCTTTGGTCCGTTGGTCCTCAAGAAACAGAATCACAGATCACCGCCCATCGCTGAAGCTGAATACATTGCTGCTGGCTCGTGGTTGTGCTCAATTGCTATGGATGAAGCAAACCTCAAGGACTACGGCATCAACGTGAAGAATGTGCCTCTCATCAGTGACAATGGGAGTGCCATCAAGATTGCTCACAACCCAGCTTCAAAGATCAAGACAAAGCACATTCAAATTCGCCATCATTTTCTTCGTGATCATGTGTTGAAGGGCTTACATCTCCATCGAAAGCACGTGAAGATCAAGAACAGCTAGCTGATATCTTCACTAAGCCCTTGGATGAGAAGAGATTTAGCAAGTTGCGTGTGAGCTAAATATCTTAGAATCTTCGAACGTTCTTTGAAAAGGACACACATCCTAACACTTATGCAAAATTGATGACTTAGATGTGCAACACATGAAGAAACCTTTTCTTCAATCAATGAAGAATAACACTCTAAGTGTGAAGAAATTAATGAAGAATTTGATTCTCGTAACCCTCACGACAATTGTATGCGTGTCTGAAATCATCATTCTTATACGGTGGGTCACGCCACCACCAAAGTTGAAAATCATCAATTTGAGTTTTTCCTCGTTTTTGAAATTCTTCAGCTTTTGAAATTCTTCGCTTTTCAAATTCTTCAGTTTTTCAAATTCTTCAACTTTGCAAATTCTTCACTGCTTCCGCTGCCTTTTCTTCATTGGCTATATATATATATATATAGGATTTATGTCCTCTCGTAAAGCATTCACTTATGGCTATGTCTTCAAGTCGCTTTTTCGCTAAGTGAATGTGATCGACCTTTCCTCTATGCTATACTCAACCCAATCCATTCACAAATTCTTCATGTGTGTTCTCTTTGAAACTCGCTCAAATTCTTCACTGTGTCCTTGATAGTCAAGAAATTGCGAACGGAACTTTAAAACGAATCTTATCCAAACTTCGATTTTATCATTAAACCGCTCCGCATCCCACGATGCATTATTATATCCACCCACGATCGCACACCATCTCCACTACACAAAGACGCAAGTGACACATGTCGGGAGAAGGGAAGCGGTCAGGCACGCTCGTCCTAAATCTTCTGGACGAAGTCGCTTTTCACCGCGGGCTATAAATACCCTCTCTCCTTCCTCACTTTTTTTTCGCCGATCTCTCTCCGCCGAGCTCCTCGAAACCCTAGCGCCGCCATACTCCATCGTCAGCCGTGAGGAAAAGCTTCACCGCTTTGACTTTCTTCACGACGATTTCAAGCTACCGACTCTGGAATTTCTTCACTCATTGTCACCAGCTGATTTCTCTCGCCAAGTTAGGGCGAAGATTTGAACGATTTAACTTCAACTGTTCATCTCAGTTCGTCAGTTCTTCTTCACTTCGGCGCCTCGAAGAAAACTGCACACTTCTTCGTGAGAACTCAATTGTTCAATTTCCTCAATCAAGAAAATGGCGATGGTAAGAAGCCGCAGAAGGGAGGAAAGAAACCTCGAGGTCATGACAGATTCAAATCCCCGAGGAAATATATGCTGACTATCGCACACCGATGAGGAAAGAAAAATCAACGCAAGGTGCGATTCGTAAGATTGAACGGAGATGGGCACGGAATGGAAGGAATACCGATATGTCACACCTAAGTACATGAAGAAATTTGCGCTAAATCCTCCATGCCCAAGAGCCCTTTGGCACCAGGCCAAATAGCTGATCCCACTAGCGCCAAACGCGTGAGGACTTTCCCGATGAGTGGCTAAACGCCAAGCAAAGTTGGCTAAGCAAGCAAAGGAAGCGTGAAGAAATTCAATGAGGATTCTCGCCGCTGTCGCTAATCGAGGTCTCGGGCCAAACCGAGGAAATCGATGCAAAAGAAGTCCGCCATAAGCCAAGTGCTTCATCATCTGTGCCCTCATGGCCAAGTTCTCAAGAGCCCTCCAGTGCAAATTCTCAAGAAGAAATTCTCACACCGCCATCGCTCCATCAAAGTCCTCAATCGCTCCGCCCAAACCTTCGCCTCCTGCATCTAGCTACTTGTCAAAGGATCGCTGGTTTTCAATTGCCTCAGCGCCTCGCAAATTCTCACTGTTTCAATTCTTCATCGTGCCCAACTCATGAAGACAAAAGCAACAATGGACGTGGTCCTCGCCTAGCCCAAGGAAGAAACAGCTTGTAGTCCACGTACATTCGATGATGAG